>PIJE02000452.1:225573-255573 GCA_002895965.2 Coryphaenoides rupestris | reverse complement strand
CACACACACACACACAAACAAACAAACACAGGCCTCATTGTGGTGGATAAATATAGAATCGGTTCACAAAGCCATTAGTGTTGTCAAAGAGTATCGAGTTTTTGAATACATATCGATTTTTTCACATTTGCTAGACAAAACCAATGCCGACGTGGTGCAAAAATCAATAGTGGTGGTGACTTTTCACATGAAAACGGCTTGGAGATGGCTATAAAGAAAACTCAGTGAGGCACACAGGCAGAGATCACACAGACACAAACACACGCACGCGCGCGCGCGCCCCCACACACCACACACACACACACAGCACACACACGCACCACCCACCGAGACACACAGAGTTCATCGCAATTCCTTAAGACGACGACTTATCATGAGACCTACTGGGACCGATTCTGGTTACGGCATTGAAATAAACAACAAGTAGACAGATGAAAGATTCACCTAGATTAAAACACACCACCACACACACACAACACACACACACACCCACACCCCACACACACACACAGGGTGGGGGGGGGGGGGGGGGGGGGGGTGGCATGTCTTGACCTCAGAGGCAGGTGGGTCGGGCCTTTGATAAGACATATTGTTCCAGAGCGGCCTCGTGCGGCGCTGAGACGGCCCCTCTGGGAGCCCCTCTCCAATCACTCAGGAAACAGAACACAGAAGGGGGGGGGGGGGGGGGGGGAGTTAGGCAACACTTCAACAACACATAGCACACCACATGTGGACACACGCAGGCTCGCTCGCACACACATACACACACACACACACACACACACACACACACACACACACACACACACACACACACACACACACACACACACACACACACACACACACACACACACACACAGACAGACAGAGACTCACTCTCACCACTCTCACACACACCCATACACAGACACACTCGCGTACACACACGCACACACACATAGACACAGACAGAGACTCGCTCTTACATACACACACACACAGTCTCAAACACACACACACAAAGTCTCACACACACATGCACACGCACACACACACACACACACACACACACACTCACACACACACACACACACACACACACATCGCCAACACGTCCCCATGTTTCACGCCCATCGCCGTGATCGGTCATCCTTACGTGCGGCCGCGACAATAGGCTGCGGTGAACCAACTGCAAACGGTCAATAGCCTATTTTGTTTACACCATCGGCGTGGTCTGCCGGCTGCCATGCAAATATCCTAATCTGGGGGAGGGCCGGGGGGAGGGCGGGGGGAGACGATTGGACAAAAACAGCATTCAGTCGCAGTTTAAAAAGCCGATGAAAGAGAATCGTGCTCAGGCAAATGATAGGGCAAACAGACAAGCCTCCCACCATTATGCTTTTATCGGCGCGCGAAAGCGGCGGGTTTTATGAAGGCATTAGCGAGCCCATTCAACTCCCGAATAATGGCGACGCACAAACCAAAAAAAAAAAAAGAGTCGGAGCCCAGTGTGTCTGTCGAGGCACAACTTTGTTTCACACTTGATTAGCAGGGATTATTTATTTGTCTTCCGCTCAACTTGTTTGAAGCCTTGAACACAGAGAGAGAGAGAGAGAGAGAGAGAGAGAGAGAGAGAGAGAGAGAGAGAGAGAGAGAGAGAGAGAGAGACACTGCAAATCCGTGGCAGCTTCCCCCCTCCCAAAAGAAGGCCTGAAAAGTTTTGAGAACATGAATCACATGGAGGGAACTGACGGCGACAGAGTAATAAGTGGTTACGGGGATGAGCAACGGCATAAATCTTGGCTTGAACCTGGGATCGGGGCGGGGACGGTTGGCCGGAAAGTTTAAAATCACCCCGAGTGCTGGGAAGGCCAAATGAGAGGATTTGCCTTCAGGTGTATTAAAAAAACCCTTAATTAACTTTGTTGAGCCGTAATTTAACAGACCCCCCATTTATGATCATTAAACAGATACACCCACGGAGAGAAGTCGGTAACACACTACACTCTTAGTCTCTTAGTCCTTCGCCAAGGCTGAGTTTTATGTGCACAGGTTCCCGAAACTTAGCATTACAGTAGGCCTGTAAACAGCCCACGTCTATGTTGTCGGTTGTAAAAGATTAGCCCCGGTGGTGAGTGTGCACGCGTGTGCGTGTGTGTTCATGGCTAACTGCAGGTCTATAACAAGACTGGGTGGTTACATTTACATTTAGGGCATTTGGCAGACGCTTTTATCCAAAGCGAATAAGAACATTTGTTGAAAGAGACAGCAATATATTGCTGTGGTGCATAAAGATCGTCGAGAGAGGGCAAGCACAAGGTACCTGTGTTTTCAGGTACGACCATTAGATAGTCTGAACAGTTATATCAGAGAGACAGAGATCATATGAACAAGCACTGGAGACCAACAATGAATGCGTTGGCAACCTGGTTGGACTGCTACAGGATACCGGAGAGGAACATCTGGACTAATCCGTCTTTCAAACAGATGCTGAAAAATAATGACTGATAACCACACACTTCATCTTGTGGACGTCGAGCAGCTGTCTCTCGCTCGTCTACCCATTTTTTACCCCAAGTCTTTAAATAGGAACAAATTAGATTTGGCAGGAATTAAATTACATTATATTAATTTATTGCGTTTGCAATGTTGCAATGTTAGTTTGCTGTGTTTTTTTTTTACTTTCTCCAGAACATGCACATGTTAACAGTATTAACGTTTAAAATAATATTGTCAAACAACATCGCTCCCTGTTCTATTCATGTTTGTGAAATTACGAACCCGTTGTTATTATTATTAGGTAGAGCTTTTTGGTATTTTTTGCCCTCGTTTAAACACTGAAATACGTTAATTATTAAATCCCCTTTTTATTAAAAACATTAACGCCCGTTTGCTACAATCTCTTATTCTCGTAATCTTATATCAAAGGCCCCGACTGACTAGAAGAGGACCACCATGGAGAACGTTTAATAAATATCATCAATCAGTTTGTTTTAATTATGTCTCTGTTGGTCATGTCGATTCTCTCGACACTGCACAGCAGATGTCAAAGTGCTACCAAAGTATTTGAATAGTGTTCCGAAATCCGAATACAAAACGGACACGACAAGGACAATTGGGTTAAGTTGAATAAAATAAACTCTCTCCATCAAACTGTAGAGAGAGACGAGTAGACACATGATCATTATGATGGAAAAACAGGGACACAAGGACGGCCTAAACCAACCTGGAAAGTCTGTACACGGCTGAAGCGAAAGAAAAATACGGTTGAATTTAAATTAAGGGGGAAAAAAAGTGAGGATTTCTTCTTCTTTTTTTAAGTCAGCGTTTTAACGAGAATCTGCTAATGGCCCAGGAGGAAGCAGCCAATGTTCCTTTAAAGCGTAGCCGGCGGGGATGTGAGGACTCTGGCAGAGCCCAGGCAAACAGCTGCACTTTCATAATCAGGGTAAAATTACCTAAGTGGAGGTTAAAAAAAGAAAAAAAAGAAAAAGCCAATCTAATTTGGAATTAATAGGTGCAAATGCAAATTAATATTCCAAGATTTAATGAAACTAATACTGCAAATTCATTTGGATGTGAAATTGAATTTTCATAGGTAATCCCAGTTGTCTCACCAGACAGATCTGAGCTTTTTTTTTTTTTTTTTGTTCCTATAGGGAGGCTGCTGACAAGGAATTAAGGTGGAGGCGGCGGAGGCGGGAGTGGCCAGGGACCCGGAGTCAGATGGGAACACAAGATTTTTTTCAATTAACACGATTGGAGGTGTAACGCTACAATAAAACCATTCATAATTAGGACAGGCGCCGCATTACGGGAAATTCATGAACCATACGCGAGTTACGAGTTGTGTGCTGTTGACTATTTTCAGATAGCAGAAGTCTGGGATTGGGGGTGAGGGAGAGTGGGCTCAGAGAGAGAGAGAGAGACAGAGACAGAGAGAGAGAGAGAGAGAGAGGATCAGAGATTATGTTTAGCTTGCAGTGTTGTGTCCATCTGACCTTTGCTTCAGATTGGATATGCATAACAGCAAGCATGCATGCACTCATGCGCAAACACACATGCATACGCGGGACGTGGATGGAGACAAAGCGGACATGACACTTTAAAGGCCAGAACGTTAAGATCGCGCAAATACCAATAAAGTCTCTCTGATGCACGAGCAGTTCCGAGCACAGAGTAAGCACTGTGTGGAGAGGATATTACCAGAGACACTGCGTAGGTGTCTGTGTGTATGCGTGTGCGTATGTAGTGGTTGGTGTGTGTGTGTGTGTGTGTGCGTGCACGAGTGCGTGTGCGTGCGCGTGACCCTCTATGTGCGCATATATGCTACTGTGCACAAAGACCTCTCTGTTTGACAGGCCGTAAAATGCCACTGATGATGTCATCATTCCCTCGTAGGAATATTAAACTATCATTCTTCAATGAGCCCCACACAACTCTCTAACGGGGGAAAAAAAAAAAAAGCATGCCGCATCGAACAAGCTAACTGTCCCGACTGTGGACAGCCACGGATATTCACATGACTGTATCGCTCAACTTCAGTGGAAGCTGTGGAGGAAATGCGACAGCCGAGACCCAGTGAGAGGCTTCATCTCCGGACAGAGCATCGTCCGATACCACTGAGGGATTTCATGCTAAGGCACCGTCCGCTAGCTTTGATAAGTGCACGCCGTGTCCAGGTACACTGCATTCCTACATGCACATTTCACCCGCTTTCCATTTTCCAGTCACGGAAACGGACCAAGTAAAGCCTCCGATTTGTGGGCGGTACACGGGAATATGCAATAAGCCCAGTGCGGACAGACCAGACGATATAATGAGGCGACCAATGGGTTTTAGTCCAGTGACTCGGACAAGACGCCATTTACAAGGTAGGATATTACGGAAGGGCTCCATTAAAGTCAAACGTGATCAGATTGCCTAAAAAGTCCTATGACCAGCTCCAACGGGCCAACTGCCTGGCGAGGACGGCGAGGACAACCAACGCCGGGCCCCGGGATAATCTCTGCCAAAAGACTTCTGGAACTCATCAGGCACAATGGCCACCGCCATTAAGGAGCCATAGAAAGCTGATGAGCTCCATGTATCACAGAGGCTAAATGGGTTTATGAGCGAGTTGATGACCGTTAGCTTGGGCACCGTTGGCACCCAGAGCTCAGTACCAGAGCCTCACAGTCTGTAGCACGTAGCATCGTAGCATGTGCTAGCAGTAGAGGTAGTGTTGTACAACTAACTCTAAAACTAGAAACGGTGACCTGTGTATCGCCCACGTTTGAACTTTGTGCGTGTCATTCATACACTTAAATATAAAATGTTATCCGCGAACGGCGATTGAAGTTCAAATGGTGTGAACTGAGAGGCGGCGAGGCGGCGAGTTCTGGCGGGTTGCGGCGCGTGATGCCCAAGCTGCGGCGAAATTGGGCATTCGCCTGCTCTTCATCGCAGATGAGCGGCTTGGCCCCGGGTCCAGCGTTTTTTGATGCTTATCAGACCAGCGTTCACACCGCATAAAACGAAAAAGGTCAGTGACCTCTGGCGTCCGACGCACCGCCAAGCCCGGGCCCTGGCCTCGTACTCTGTGAGGCCACAGCAGAGGTAAAGGTCAAGGAAGATCAACAGCTCAGAAAAGGGGGGAAAGGGCATGTGTGTGTGGGCAGTTGTGTGTGTGTGTGTGTGTGTGTGTGTGTGTACGTGCATGTGTAAATAATTTCCATTGGATTATACACACTATTTGTATTCATTAAACATGTTTTAAGGGCTGGAAAATAGCACAAATGGTAAAGTGCAACAGTTTACCGGACTAACTCCCCGATTTGCACAACAGCGAAGCCGAGGTAGACTCGCACGAACCAAGTTATGTTTTCTGGGCACATACAGCAAATCAGTATTCAGCGACCATATGATGGCTAGTTGTAGGGATGCATGGGTAAGTGGATTGATGGCGAGGCAGCAGACGAATGGTTGAATGGGCAGATGGACGCACAGATTGTCTGACAAATGTATACAACTCATCATTCCCCAATGATTGCCACCAGAATAGTCCCTTGACAGAATTGAATGTCATTCACGCACTGGATCACGGCACTAATTTCATACAGCGCTTTGTTTTCCGAATCTCCATTTTAATCCAAAGTTTTCAAATGGTGGCTTTCGGGGCTTTATCCTCACCGTATGACGATCAGACGACATGGGTAGCGGGTTTATTTTCTGGTACGAGTCGAGGGTCTCATGTTTGACCCGCAGCCAGCGAATCCCCGCAAAACAGTTTGTGTATTAAACGATAATATTCATGCTTGTAAGTCGTGGCTGAGCCGTAACTAATCAGCCAACGTTCTGAAAGTGATTCTTTATGGGGGCCCAGATAATCATGTCATTGTTCAAATCCCGGGGTGCCTTGGATTGGTCGATCAGCATATTAACTTTCTAGATATGCTGTAAGTTGGCCATGGTTCCTAATGTTGGTCACGGTGATATTTTGTATACTTTTTTGTGAAAAGTCATTAGCTCATTTTTATGTCTTGCTAAAACTATAAAGTGGGACGGCGTACATGTTAACATGACGAGTACATTTGAGAAGGAAATGACCTGTGGCAGTCTACTCCAGCTACACAGGCCTATTTTCTAATGTCAGCAGCATTTGCCATGGCAATGTATTAAATAGATGTGGGTTCAAACACCCGAGAAGAACAAACTGTTTTGCTCATGGGTTTCGGGAAGTTCCACACATGTGGGGCTATAGTAGGCCTAAACCTTAACATAAAGATCATCATCCACTTGGTCACGTGATCACTTTGTGATCGAGTTATTCAACACTGCTAACAAGTTAATAGCTAACTGCTATCCTAGCTAAATAGCCTTGGCAATGGCGCAAAAATGCCAAGTTTCTTTCTGCGTTTCAGCTAATATACAGTGAAGTACGTATGGATATTGGGCAAAAGCGAGAGTTTTCTCACAGATCTAGGCCGACATCAGTGGTACATCAGCGTCTGACACATCAATCAGACGCCCGCGCGTATTAAAATAACTCGTGTGATGGGCGTGGAGGTGGTCCAAGGTGTCTCATCCGTCCCGTACAACGCCCCCGCCTCCCACTGAGGTCCCAGCTGTGCGCTCCCCGCCTCACAAGGTGAACCAAGCTGTCAAAAGGGTGGAACGTGAGGAGGAGGAGGAGGTGGAGGTGGAGGAGATGGTGGTGGTGGTGGTGGTGGTGGTGGATGTGGGGGGTGGTGGGAGATGATTGACTGAGAACCATCAGGGCCAGGTGAAAATTAGTCCTGTGCTGTAACCCAGCCTTTTTTACTAGCGTAGAGAGAGTACTAGCACCGAGCCGTGTCCAACGGAGATGTGAGAGCGTAAAATGTGTCATAAAATGTGTGTGTGTGTGTGTGTGTGTACCTTTCTAAAAGCATGCGGGTCGGTATGAGAGACCAGAGTAGGCCATTTTCGGTAAGGTCTGGGTTTGTGGCGTGGGGCTAATTTATCTCCATCATTTCCCCTCTCCATTTATCTTTCATTAAGCTGCTGGATCTCTTTCTATGAAATATTAATGCTGCATCTAAACACATCTTGACCAAAGTCAATTTGTGGGCAAGTAAGGTATACACACACACACACACACACACACACACACACACACACACACACCACACACACACACACAACACACACACACACACACACACACACACACACACACACACACACACACACACACACACACACACCCCAACCACCCGGTTAAAAGCAAGCACAGGTCAAATTGATTCAAACAAATCTGCCATTGTGTTATTTAAGTGGCTTTTCAAGGTGAGCAAGGGCACAGGTGACCAGCGCGACAACTCTGTGTCCCTCTCTCGCTTACATACACACACACACACGCACACGCACACACACACACACAACACACACACACATCCATTTACAAACGACAGCAGCATGGAAGGCAAGAAATTGAATCTATGAGCTCAGTTGAATATTTTATGAACTACGGCTATGCGTGCGTGTGTCCTTACCCTGTGTTGACGTGTGGTGTGTGTGTGTACCCTGTGTACTTTGCAAATGTGTGTGTGTGTGTGTGTGTGTGTGTGTGTCTGTGTGTGTGTGTGTGACTGTACCATGTGCTGGTGTGTGTGTGGTGTGTGTGTGTGTGTGTGTAGGACGGCCGAGTCGCTTCTGCAAGAGACTCAAGACCCACCTGTTCAGAGTTCACCTGGACTCTGCATAATACCCCTCCACCCCCCACCCTCCTCTGATAATCCTAGCACTAACCTGAGTGTTTGTATGTCTTGACATTTATTAATGGCACTTAGCATTGTTGTTCATTCTCAGATGTTGTATCATGCTTAGAATCACACGCCTGCCCAGCTACTTATGCAGGCAACTTGGCAATTATGAAACTCGTTCTATTCGTCTCGTAAATATGAATGCTCGAAAACAGCTCTATTCCTATCTTTATGTACCACAGTGATAGTGGTGTGTGTGTGTGTGTGTGTGTGGGTGTGTACCCTGTGTTGATGGAGATGATCTCTATGAGGGGGTTCTTGCGGATCTTGGGCAGGTCCAGTCTGGCCCCGCCCAGCCGCCTCCCTCCGTTCTTCTTCTGGCCCAACAGACGCACCGAGTGACCTGCAAGGAGACAACAACAACAACAACAACTTCCTCAGAACAGAGACAGAGACCGAACTCTCTTGTTCACTTGTTAATGACATAGAGGAGAAGTGAGAACGGCGTAGACTCAACTGTTGTTCTTGATTGACAGAACAAGCAGAGGGACATGTGTGTGTGTGTGTGTGTGTGTGTGTGTGTGTGTGTGTGTGTGTGTGTGTGTGTGTGTGTGTGTTTGAGAACACAATACACAGATATGTTACATCATTCAGTCTGGTGTGTGTGTGTGTGTGGTGTGTGTGGTGTGTGTGTGTGTGTGTGTGTGTGTGTGTGTGTGTGTGTGTGTGTGTGTGTGTGTGTTGTGTGTGTGTGGGGGGGGGGGGGGGGGCTGTCTGTGTGTGTGTGTGTGTGTGTGTGTGTGTCTGTCTGTCTATCTATCTATCTGTGTCTGTGCGTGTGGGTGTGTGAATTGAACAACACCAAAACTGAATGCAATAAAATAATGCCAGCCGGAAAATAGGAAGGAGAATGTAACATGAAACAAACAAACAACAACATGTCCATTAGTTAGAGGACAAAAGCCCAGGGATGGAGATGGAGATGAAGCAGATAGCAAGCGAGACCGGGAGAGAGTAGCACACGTTTTGTGTTGCGGGTAGTTTTAACATTCTAACAGTATAACAGTTGAAACGTTCCTTTTCACGGGAGATAAACAGACATACAGACACGCAACACCGAGACATAACGGTCCCTCGGCAACGGCCAGGCTATTGTGGCGCTACGCTACTCCAGATAGCAACACACACGCAAGAATGTGTTTTGTGAGTGTTTTGTTGGAGACAGACCAAAGAGTGACACACAGACAGACAGACAGACAGAGAGAGAGAGAGACAGGCAGGCAGACAGGCAGGCAGACAGGTAGGCAGACAGACAAGACAAGACAGACAGACAGACAGACAAACAGGCAGGGCAGACAGGTAGGCAGACAGGTAGGCAGACAGACAGACAGGCAGACACACACACAACCCAGTAAGGCCATTGCAAGGCATGAGGTGCTTAAGAAAAAAAACACAATCTTCATAACTAGTTTTACAATTGAAAGGTGAATTCTATATCTTTATATATATCTATATATAGATATATATATATAAGCCAGGAATTCCCGGTCTAATAACGTCCGACATTGACATTGTGTGCGATATGAGAAATACCAAACTCCCCCTCTAAGCTATGCACCACCACCACCACCACCACCACCACCACCACCAGCACCGCCCCCTCATACACCCCCCATCTCAAAGCCGGCTAATAGGCAGTGAGGGCCCCACCCCGGGGTGTGTGAGACGGAGACGGAGCCACTCAGGGATGGAATTGCCTGGCCGTTTTCATCCCCTTTACACTGGTCTCCTGGGAGGGAGGGGCTCAGGGTACGGAAGCGGGGCTATCGATTGGTAGATAAAAATGACAATCCGTCCCGGCGAGGGACAAAGAGCCTATCAGTGAGGCGTGACAGGTCGTAATGTCCTAATACAAGCAGGGAAATGAGAAAACTTCCCTCCCAGAGAAAAAAAAAAAAAAGAAAACGGCCACCGACGGGATTCGGTGTGGGACTCGGCGCCAAAGCTACCATGTCGACGAGCAGGCTAGCCGGATAGCTAGCGGTCACCGTGATCCGCCATACATCCATCCATCTATCCATCCATCCATCCATCCATTCACCCATCCAAGTTTCCAGTTCACTGCTCCACATATCAGCAGCAAGAGCAACCTCTGGACAATATATTGGATCCATAACAAGTCAATGTTTTGACTTATCAGCACATTTGACACGTCGTCTTTGGGCCAGTCCATCCCTTTCGGTTTTTACCGTGATCTTCAACGTCGAAATACCGCAAAATGTCTTCCTGTCGCCTTCGGAACACGAGTCATTCTCATGTCGCAAAATTAGCCTCGACAGCTGGACAGCATCGATGGCGCAATTTGTAAAAGTAAAAGTGTTCAGGAAAGCAACATGTGAGGTGTTGACCACCACACGTCTAAGCGAGGGGTAATGGGCGAGGTGTGAGATCTCGGTGGAGTCACCCATCCAAGGAAAGGCGACCGGGGCTGGCCGAGGCGGAGTGCTCACTAACAACCCCCATTTAGTGTCCCCCACCTCCGCGGACACCGAATCGGTAGGGACCGCGAATCGAACCGGCAACTCCAGTCGCCCGGGTGACCTGCACGACCCCGCCTTCTAAGACCTGACTGATTGAACTCTGATCGGTTCCTCTCCTTACTTGTTCTCAAAGCAACTCCCCCCCCCACTCCCCGTTCTGCTCCCCACACCTAATCCCGTTGCATTTCTCTGGTGCTACCCCTCTCCTGACCGATGTGTTTACCCTCTTGGCCCGCCACTGGTACTGGTTAAGATGTGGAGACAAACGGTCTGGTGTTTGCCCGGGTGGAATATGGGTTACAGGGTTACATGTGGGTGGGGGCCGGGGAGCTGGAGGGCTAGGTGGAGAGACCTGTGGCTAAGTAGATGCATTAGTTTGTCTAACCCATTTTTAACCCGACAGACTCACTAACACACACACACGCGCGCACACACACACACACACACACACACACACACACACACACGCATAAAAGTGTGTAAAACAAGAGTGTAAAATTCAGCTGAAGGGGGGAATGATCCCCATGGAACAATGCATTAGAAAGTATGAATGCAATTATCCGACCTAATATGAGATGTAAAGTCATTCGAGATGACTAAAAGTCCCACTAGTAAAAGATCTAATAGAGTGGGGAGGGCTTTTATTGTTGCGGCGCGGGGGGGCGGGGGGAGATGGGGGGGCTTCCGCTTTAGACCACAAAGTCGAGGAAGAAGACGACGCCGCCGACCGCAGAAGTCGGTGTGTTTTTGCGACCTTGCGACGCCATATTTCCTCCGCCGACGAGCTTCGGGGAGCCATTTGACGCCGTATAACTATTTTACTGTATCTTTCATTAGAGCAGATGCTGCCGCTCGTCAAAACGGGGGGGGGGGGGGGGGGGGAATGCTAAAATGCTCTTCGCAATGAGCCGTGCCACGCGAGACCACCGCCGCCGCCCACACGGGCAGACCTTCTGGCGCACGGTGCGCGAGGAGGGGCTATCCGTGAGTAGCCCCCTGGTGAGCGAAAGCGGCACTACGCCACAGGAGTACCTCTTATGGATATACGCCATAACAATTGTCATTTTATTATTATTACCATTATAAATGGCGACCGTTGTGATCACTTACTTCCTCACTGGGGGGTTCCGTTTATTGTATATCGCCAAGGTTTAATTTGTGGAACATTACTGTGTAAGGACAGTTGGATGTATACTATAAGATATGAGGATAATGTAATATGGGCTGGTGGGTGCCGACCATACCGACGTCTGAGCTATAGTAATCGGGGGAATTAAACCTCGAGAAAAACAAGTTTTAACAACTCGCTCGGCGATAACAAGTGACCTTCACGCACCGGCTTTCCACCGCGAGAAATAAACAGGGCGCGCAGCCGAGCACAAAAAACATCGACAGAATTAACTTTTAGGCAGTCGTTACTGGAGGCAAAATCCCCAGGCTTAAAGGCCTGTCGGGGGTCTCCAGGCTCAAATAAGCCCCACTCTGTTTATAGACAGCCATAAAGAACCTTAATGACACTGGAGAAATGATCTCCAGAAAGCGGGCGCGCGCTCGTGTGTGAGTGCATGTGTGTGTGTGCGTGTGTGTGTGTGTGTGTGTGCGCGTGTGTGTGTGTGTGTGCGTGTGATGGGGATAATGAATTACTGGAACAGAATTGGGGGAGAAGGGGTGGTGCGGGAGGAGACGGGGGGGAGTACAGACGTGGGGGAACAAAATAAGGTTGAGGAGACACATATTGGCACAGGCTACACCTGAACTGTTTGTATGGGTGTGTCAGTGTGTGTGGTGTGTGTGTGTGTGTGTGTGTGTGTACGTATCCCGCTCACTGCCAGAGGGTTCGGGGGTTGATGACAGATAGTCAAATTAAGACACAGTTCAACATCTGTACCCTGTCCTCCATTAGAGATGGGCGTGCCACGTGCACAGGGAACACTTTTAACAGGCACACGCACACGCACACGCACACACACACGTGCACACACACACACGCACACACACACACGGTGAACGTAGCCTCAATCTGTTCTTCATTAGAGAACAGTCGGGGGTAGATGGCATCTTGACTAGGCGTGTGCGTGTCTCCGCTCCACTCACACACACACACACACCTACACACACACACACGTGCGTGCGTGTGCGTGCGTTGAACGGCACACACTGGATCCGACCTTCGTTAGAGCGGCGAAGTGCGGTTAACAGGCGGGTTTAAGTGCCGGACCTGATGGTTGCCAGGTGAGGGCTTGTCACTCTGTCTGGCCCGCGTGATTTCCAGACCAGACGTAAAGCGCGCCGGGACACGAATTATGTGCGGCTACAGAAACATCAGTGGTTTATTATATGGTTTATGATTTTAGAGTCGGACGATATATCTCAAGTCACTCTTTTCGAGACTCAGACTTAGACGAGAGCACGGACTGTTTGACTGTCAGACTCGCAGGTGAGATCGTAGAAACGGCGCTCGGTGAAACAGTAGGCTTCCTCATTCATTAGCCGCGCAATTCATCAGCGCTCATTTAATTATGAAGCTAGTGGGTTCGCTGTGTGTGTGTGTGTGTGTGTGTGTGTGTGTGTGTGTGTGTGTGTGTGCGTGTGTGTGTGTGTGTGTGTGTGTGTGCGTGTGTGTACCTTTGACGGCCTCATCTACCACTTCCACCACACGATCAATTTGTTGAACCTGAAACACACACAATCACAAAAGAGAGTAATTGATGAGAGGTCAAACTAATCACATGCACACAACTACACACAACAACAACAACAACAACACCAACCAAACACTAGATGCACTCAATCATTAAAACAGTGGGATATTAAAAAAACGAAAATATATACAGTATATATATATAGATTACCAATATCCCACCTGCAATCTAGGCAGCTATAGCACTCCAAAGTCATTATCGACTTAAGCTAGACAAAAGATGATCAATTGGCCAAGGAGAGAGAGAGAGAGAGAGAGAGAGAGAGAGAGAGAGAGAGAGAGAGAGAGAGAGAGAGAGAGCTACATCATATAACAACAAATAACAGAACAGTTGGAGATTAAAAGGGTAAACATGGGTAAAAATGAAACAAATAAGAGACCAACACCAGAATAAGACACTGGGCTATGAGCCCATGGAGTCCAAATATCCCCGACCCAATAACACACTTGTCTTGGGAAGGAATAATATAAGCAATATCTCTGTACAGTAATACATCATAATCTATCTGGGACCATTAGAGAGGTACCCGTTTAAATCTTCAACGCAGGAACATTTGGCAAATTGAGATGAAGGTGTGCATATTTCAGTATAATCACATAAGTATACAACTATATACTATATGAAACATTTATCCCTTGATTTCATGCAGTTCCAATATTGCGCGAGGCCCTTCCATCCACACACACACACACACACACACACACACACACACACACACACACACACACACACACACACACACACACACACACACACACACACACACACACACACACACACACACACACACACACACACACGTGTGTGTCAAAATGAGAAAACATTCTCTAATGTCTCTGCAATCATGGCTTAATTGCAGAGGCTGGGCAATTAAATGCAGATGCACGACTGTTGGTGACTGTCTTTAAACACTGTTTTGCTTCGAGACACGCACACGCACACCCACACACACACACACAACACAGTAGAGACACTGCAAAAACACTAATTATTTGAAGGTTTGAAATATCAACTGGTTTACTAATGAAAGGGAGAGGGTGTTGATATGAACAGGTAATTGATAGTATGGCCCAGATTAAGAGCAGGCGTAAACACAGACAGAAACCAACTTCAGTTTTGCATGTCTTTATCGGCGTGTTTCCGTGGTCCACCTCGAGAACTCGCCGTAATCCAGCGGGAGATAAAACCAGCAACCCGGGTGATAAGCCCCGGTGACACCCTGAGTGCCCAATCACACAGAAGAGCCCGCAACAGACACAAAACTCAACCCAAAATGCCACGGCAGACTTCTATGTGAGAGCCATGCTCAGTTAGTTTCAACCATAAACCTTAAATGGTTCAAATTGGACTTGACACTACACTGGCGAAGTCAGCTTCATTGTGTTACGTCACGTTCACCCTGTATACTTTTGCCGCGAAGTGAAGTGAAGATGTAACACCAGAGGGAAATAACAGTTACTAGGGAAACAACGGTTAGTAGGGAAACACGGGTAAATAGGGAAACAATGGTAAATAGGGAAACACTGGTGAATAGGAAAACAATGGTAAATAGGGAAACACTGGTGAATAGGGAAACACTGGTCTGGTGAATAGGAAAACAATGGTAAATAGGAAAATGGGTAGATAGGAAGCACAGGTAAATAGGAAAAGACTGGTAAATCGGGAAACACAGGTAAATAGGAAAATGGGTAAATAGAAAGCACAGGTAAATAAGAAAACACTGGTAAATAGGAAAACACATGTGAATAGGAAAACAGGTAGCCCAACTAGGAAAACACAGGTAAATAGGAAAACAACAGTAAAGTGGGCGTCAGGTTATAAAAAGTGTTTCTGTGATTGGCCCCTTTAAACGGTATATAGGAATCCCCTCAAAGCTTTAGCCCGTAGTCTTTAAATTATTGATGAGCTGTTGGTTTGCCGCGAGAAATCCACGGATCCGCGAGCACTATTAGGACCGCTGCGTCGTTTATTTACGGCGTGGTTTCTGGATTAAGTTAATGCAACAAGTGTTTTACGGCTTCTTATTAGGGATTGCAACCTGGCTATTAAGCTGCGCGTCCTTTTTATATGCACAACAGATGGTGCACATTGTTCCCCCTATTCCAGTCGAAATGAATCACCGCGTTGGCAATTAGACGAGGAAAAAGACCACGTGTGTACGAGAGCACAACTTCCAAACGTACACACAAATGAAGAGAAAGCACTGCTTTACGGCGTTGCACCCGGGGGGGCTTAGAGAGAGAGCATTGTTGCCGTCCCTTGAACACAGGATTATTAAAACACATAACTACTGTTATATAGAGAAGGCACGACAATTACACCCGGGACAGGTTTTACTGCCGAGGCATTCAGGGGGTCAAGGTCACGCAATACAGCCGCCCGGCCCCCCCGACTAATGTGTTTAAACAGCTTCGCCGCTTTTTTTAGCAAACACGACCGTGTGTTGCTTTGAACGCAGCGTGGTTTTAACAATGTCTTTTGGACCCTGTGTGTGTGTGTGTGTGTGTGTGTGTACAGTGTATGAACGAGAAACATCTCGTTGCACGCTGGGAGAGGGAGAATCATTGCCAATGTTTGCCTTGCATTCAATTGTATATACATAGCTACACACAGACCGGGCCCCCCCGCCGCGTGCATATGAACCACGTAATGGTTTCCGATTTTTTTGTGTGTCTCTTATTTACATTTTTATATTTCATTTTCTCCACCCAAACACACCACTTATTCTAGCCGTTAGTGCAATCACCTCAGGCAAATTCACCGCGGGCTATTTGCATGTCATTTGCATATACCACCAACTGTCACCGTCATTCCCGGGGTTGATTGTAACTTTCAAGGATACACAGGGAGAGTGCACGTTTACGCGCACACGTGTGTGTGTGTGTGTGTGCGTGTGCGTGTTTGTGTGTGTGCGTGTGTATGCGTGCGTCAATGCCTAATCCAATCTCCTCATGACAATGGGTAGGGACCTGCTGCGGTAAACTCGCCAGCTGTTTCCAGCCTCACCCCGGAGGCGATTACATATGCGAGAGCCTGTTTATCTGACTGTAATTATATTATACATACACGCCGCCTGATCTGAATTCCGTAATTACGTTACACGGGCTGGCACGTTTATTCAAATGTAATTACATTATATATGGTAAAGGATATTTAATGTTACATGAACAAAACGCAGAGGCAGTAATCAAGGGTTGTATTGGTGTGTGTGTGTGTGTGTGTGTGTGTAGGACGCTGTTTGTATGCGAGGCGGGAATGTATTCCACGTCCGATGAAATGAACCTCAAAGTCGCCCGATGAAGAGCAGGAGTTGGTTTGGCATTGGAGGGATTCCAAAACCAATGCGGGTGTATACATTTGATGTGCGTTTGTGTCCATCTCCCTCCCTCCCTCTCCCTCTCCCTCCCTCTCTCTCTCCCCCCCCTCTCTCTCTCTCAAGTTAAGCCCATGTTCTGAAGCTTGGATCTTCCCAACACACACTGAGGCATCGGGATCCCAGAGAATGTGTGTGTGTGTGTGTGTGTGTGTGTGTGTGTGTGTATATTTCAATCACAAACATGTTTGTATTGCGGAGCCCCGCTGGACGGCAGCGGTGGGAATATTAGATGAGTTGCCCGTGTTTGTTTTGGACAGATTGCTTAATACAATTTCTCACTCGATGTGATGATAGTGCAAACAACACAGTCCACCGTCTCTCGTTGGATCGGGGAGAAATGTTTTCAGTGTAAATGTGAATTAAAAAATATATATATACTGTATATAATTTTATTTTACTTTTAACATTATATAATTATATCCTGTTGACATTGAATGAGAGGATCAGTGCTGTCTCGTGCACACACGCACACGCACACACACACACACACACACACACACACACACACACATTAGTTAAAGGTACATGTAAGAATCACAAATTCCTTCTCATTGCTGACCCCTTTGGCCAGTAGGTGAACTGCAGCCTGCTGGAGCTCTAAGTGCATTCAGAGCTGGGGTTGAGACAATAATCAGAAACTAATGTTAGTTCTAATCATAATTAAACCTTGTACACATGTTTTTTGTATTAGCGGCACTTACGTGTCACTTGACTTCCTTCCTTTGTTGCGGGACATCTAACCCAATTCCAATATAAGAGAAATCAGCCCAAAAGCTGTTCCACGCAACAGAGTCAGAGAAGCTCTCATTTTTTAATTTAAACCACAACCTCCTGAAGAGATTCTGAAAAGACTCATGATTCTTACATGCAGGACCTTTAAGAGTTAAGAGTTAATATGCATGCATTACACACATGACCTGTGCGAAGCAATGTGTTTCCAAAAAAAAAAACTTCTTTCTTTCTTTATATAAATATATAATTGTACAAACTGCTCCAGTTTACCACGACATCTGGACATCTCCATTCTAGGACCTCAGAAGCTTTCCCAGGCATATCAGCGTGAGTGGTGCTCTGTGTGAGGTGATCCCATGCAGCTATAAAGGCTCTGCTAATCGCCATGATGGTAGAAGGGCATCGCTGAGCCAGACTGTTCCTGGCATGCACCCCCCCTCCTGGCGTTCAGGAGGGAGTACCACCTTGTGTGGCTCTCTGTTGCCCATCCTGAGGGTGTCGTACACATACACACACAAACACACACACACACCCAAGTGGCAGAGGGAGAGAGAGCAGAGGAGAGGAGAGGAGAGGAGAGGAGAGGAGAGGAGAGAGAGAGAGCGAGAGAGAGAAAATCTGAGAAAAAGAGAAAAGAGAAAAAAGGAGGTGCGAGAGAGAGAGAGAGAGAGAGAGAGAGAGAGAGAGAGATATGAGGTGTTTTCTTCTCCTTCTGTTCTGGCTCTTTGCCTCTTCATCCATTCTTCCTCTCCTCTGTAAACTCCCCCCTGGTCATCCTCTCCTCTCCTGACTCACCCCTCTACCTTCTCCCCAACCGCAGTCCACCCCAGCCCAGCCTCTGTCTGTCTGTATGTCTGCCTGTCTGCCTGTCTGTCCGTTTGTAAAGCCCCATCCTGCTGCTCCAGTCTCCCGGAGGTCTATTGATCCACACATCGGCAGAACGGCCCCGAAGACAACAGAGAACAGTCACAGTGGCCTCACTAGCCCAGCCTGCGTTATTTTACCTGTGTGTGTGTGTGTGTGCATGTGTGTGTGTGAGTGAGTACACAAATTCTCAAAACACAAACACACAGAAGACAACAAGGCCGACAGAGCGAGAGGGAGAAAGAGGGAGGGAGGGAGAGGGAGGGAGGGAGAGAGAGGTCCACGCACCCCTATGATGCTGAGTCCTTTGAGGTAGTCCATGCGAGGCTGGGCCTGAGGAACGCAGCCCGCTACCACCACCTTCTTCTGCTGATCCTGGGCTTTCCTGCACACACACACGCACACGTACACATGCACACGCACACACACACACACACACACACACGCACGCAAGACAAATGGACAGGGCATTAGCTCACACATTCAGCACTTTATGCAGTGGCAAAAGAAAACCAACTTGCAGAAAAAGGGTCATCCCCATGGTGTTTCAGTTTCAGGGCTATAGTACATTCATATATATATATATATATATATATATATTTATACACCAAAATGTACAAGGAGGGTCCGCGCAAACAATGCCTCGGTGACAGCGCCCCCTGCAAAGAACTTGTGGACTCTCCATATACCAAGATTTATACAACAACCCAGCACCAGGAGCTGTTTTCTCACTGAGCCCTGACAGCTAGTAGTAGTAGTAGTAGTAGTAGTAGTAGTAGTGGCCCAACTCACACCATAGGGAGGTGTTCCTTTGTCTCTTAGGGTCCCCTCCCCACATCCACCCCACCATACTGGGGCAGGACCAGTGCATGCTGCTGCACGAAGGGAATAGTGTTAACTCGCAGACAGTTCAGACGGTTGCTAATTGGATGTCCCATGGCTGCAAGATTTCTTCACACCGATTTGCAAATGGTAAATGGATTGCATTTATACAGCGCTTTTATACAAATCGCTTTACAGTATTGCCTCACATTCACCCATTCATACACCGACGACGGTGCCAACCACGCAAGGGTTAGGTGTTGTCTTGCTCAGGGACACCTCGACACTTCGCTAGGCGGAGCCCGGAGATCGAACCAGCAACCTTCCGGATGAGAGACAACCGCTCTACCGCCTGAGCTACTGTACTGCCACCCCATGATTTGTCTTTGTCATCATCATCATCTTCAACATCCTTCTTATCTTTGCTAATTGTTTTGGCAACAAGTAAGGGGGATCACAAATAAAGCCATAAGATCGGATAAGAAACACAGATGTTCCATGTTCCCTCGTGCAATGTTTTGCCAACACCACTCTCAATAAAATGCAGATTCTGCGCGTGTGCATATATATAGGCCTATAGTATATATCAATATATATGCATGCGTGTACGGGGTAGGTAGGTAGGTGGGTGCGTGCTGGCATGTGTGTCTGTGCGTGTCACCTCTGGTTAGCGGTGGCTGTGCTTTGAGGCGCTCTGTGCGTCTGACAAGAGGCAGCCCTCGGAAACCCTGCCCAGACTCAGGTATGAATCTTTAATAAGGCAACGCTCCTGACAGCTGGGGGCGGGAAACAGGAGGGGAGGGGAAAATGGGGGAAAATGCACACAGGCGAGCGTGCACGTACACTGCCCACCGAGCGCGTGTCCGCACCTGTTCCCGTCCCCGAGACAGCCAGAGCGGCGAGCCTATATGTGGAAGTAAAGCCGGTCTGTCACTCTGCTGTCCATACGACTTCTAACAGCTGAGCGGACAGAAGAAGGAGACGGTCAAATTAGACGCGACTCGGCGTCCCGTCGAATCAACGGAACGGCCCGTGACATGACTCCCACTGTACATATGTTAATAATACCCCCGCAGCCGCTACGGGGCCAAGGTCGCGGGTGCGTGACCCCATAAGGGCCGGATGAGGCGGGGGGGGGGGGCTGTTTGGAAAGTGCCATTGTGTTGCCTGGAGGAACACGGTGGCTTGAATTTGCTGCAATCTTCTGGACAATGATTATTTGAATCAGACATTTTTGTATTTTAAGTTCCGCTATTATGCCACCAGGTGTGAGTGTGATTAGCCATTGCAAGCCATTTCACAATTGCCATGTGACTACCGTCTAGTGACATCACAAGTGGGAATGTCCACCTAGATGTATGATGACGAGATCAGTTTACCTGTCGGTACAGTCCACTGGGTAGGCTGGTAGACTGATCTAGTAATCATACGTCTAGGTGGACATTCCCACTTGTGATGTCACGAGACAGCTTTCAATGGCTAATCACGCTCACACCTGGTGGCATAATATGTCCCCTTTAAATAAACAAAAAATGGTTCAAACAAGCAATAAGCTGATGGCTGGTGGAAATTGTATGTCTTGTCTCGCCTTTTTAACAAATGAGAGGCACTTTAAAACCACAGTTACACAGCAGTCTTCAGCTGGGGCGATCCTCCCCCTGGGTTTCAGACACTATTTCTCACTCGGTCCCTACAGCAAGTCAACTCTCAGTTGGCTTGGGGTTTTTAAAGTGGCGTGAGAGTAGAAGTGGTGTTCATGCTGACCACATTGAGTCACGCAGCACGCGAGACAGCACTGCACTCGGGAGGGGGAAACTCTCGGGAGTTTGTTGAGTGGAAGTTACGAGAGCATCTGGGAGGCTCTACCGCTGTGGGAGCGGACGCCTCTCCCCTATGAAGGTCAGGCTGATGATGGAATGCTTGATGGAAGCGGTGCAAGACTTTCAAGCCTGAATGATCCGTGTACTTCACCCAGTGACGCCTTGATGTCCATTGGTGACAAAGTAGAAGGACAGCAGGATCACCGGAACAATCAGCCACCTTGCCAAGAAGTACACTTCAAGGGTGTTTAATGCTGTATAGTAGTACTAGTATGCTGTTGTGGTGTGTGTGTGTGTGTGTGTGTGGTTGGTGGCTGGTTTATGCAGCCTCAGTGTGGGGGGGGAGGCGGGTCTGGGTCTGGGTGAGGCTCCACACCTGTGGTGCATTGGCGAACCAACGGCCACAGGTTTGGTCAGCCATCACCCGACACACACACACACACACGCACGCACGCACACACACACACACACACACGAAAATAGCATGCTCTGTCCACATTCAACTACAAACTCCTGGTTTATTAACCATCCACTTGTGTCCATATATTGGAGAAGCCCAGGAAATGGCTTTGCATTGTACAGTAGTTAATAGTCCCCCCCTGCATGTGTTTACACTGCAAAAGGAACGTCATTCCACAATTGCCATGTGACATCACAAGTGAGAATGCCCACCTAGATGTATGATGACTCGATCAGTTTACCTGTCAGTACAGTCCACTGCTTAGGCTGGTAGACTGATCTAGTAATCGTACATCTAGGTGGACATCCCCACTTGTGATGTCACCAGACGGTAGTCACACGGCAATTCAACACACACCTGGTGGCATAATATCTCCCCTTTAAGCGTGTTTGTGTTGAAATGCATAAAGGGAGAGCTGGATTGTTTTAGGTCCACTATAACGCAGCAACAAACAATGCCGCTGCAGCGGAAAAGGTGTGCTGTCAGCTGCCCAGATTTACCGCAGGCGTGTTTAATAAGAGGCGTTTAGGGGAGAGATGGCCTTTTATTTTAACAGGATACAGGCAATCTGTTGGCAAATCAATGTGCCTATAACATGGCTGGTTCACGTGGCCTTTGGGGACGCCCAATATGGAACGAGGCCCCCACTTATCAACCGGGGTCCCGTAAAAAGGAAAAACACTGTCCGCTTAGATTACCGTCCGAGGAAAACATAAGGAGAAATGCCGGGGCACGGTGAAGATATGGATGACATCTGACTGGTAAAAACGCTGGGGCTGAACGCGCGCTGTGATAAATATTGCATGACTATAAAAGTCATAGTCAATGGAGGTGTGGTTTTAAAAGGAAGATGAGATGCATATTAAAATAAGGCGCACCGACGGAACACACGCTTGCATGAGAAAATGCACTCGTGAACATGATGAAAGCCTTTTGCAGGAGGGAAGATGTGAATCTCTCTCTCTCCTTCCAACCACGATCGATGCTTGCGGATCTCGACGCAATCATGGGCTATCCGATATGATGCGGCAACAATACTTTCATTTTCAAATGATTCGGTTCAATTTTGGTTTGAAAATAAATCGCAATGCTGTTAAGATGGTTAAGATGTGATTCGATGCGACAAAAATGTGTACTCACCTTTGGGTACTTCTCAATACTGTGTTCTGCTAAGAGTACTTTGAATATGATTTCCCTGAAGGTCAAAACTAGAAAACTACAAATATTTCAGTGAATCAGCATTTCTCATCTGTCGGGCCCCCGCCAACCAATGCACTAGGATATAGCTGTGGATTGCAATATCCAAGTGACAAAGTGAGACAGTGAGAGACAGAAAGAGACAGAGAGAGACAGAGAGCGACAGATACAGAGAGATACAGAGAGAGACAGAGAGAGATAGAGAGATGCAGAAAGAGACAGAGAGAGACAGAGACAGAAGAGAGACAGAGAGTGAGAGAGAGAGACAGGGAGTGAGAGAGAGAGACAGGGAGTGACAGAGACAGATAGATACAGAAAGAGACAGAGAGACAGAGAGTGAGAGAGACAGGGAGTGAGAGAGAGAGACAGGGAGTGAGAGACAGAGAGACAGAGAGATGCTTGGCATCCAATAAGATCACCAAGCTCCGTGTTCTACAGGAGCTCGTCTGTGGGACACTAACGTGAGCCTGGGGACACTGGAGAGACAAGTGCTGAGTGCACATTTCAGAACAAACACACACACACACACACACACACACACACACACACACACACACACACACACACACACACACACACACACACACACACACACACACACACACACACACACACACACACACACACACACACACACACACACAGGGAACACAAACACACACACGTATGCAGATGGTGCAATGAAAAATATTTAACACACTACATAAGCAATACATAAGCCAACTCAGAGAAATGAATGTCTCCGTGACTGCACATTTAGCGTTTCTGTGTGTGTTGTGCGTTGTGTGTGTGTGCACCTGTGTATGTGTGTGTGTGTGTGTGTTCTACACATTTGCATATATGGGAGGCTCTTAGTTGATCCAGATGGCCCTCAGGGGACTGAAGCCGGGCCAGACAGAGGGAGGGGGAGAGAGAGAGAGAGAGAGAGAGAGAGAGAGAGAGAGAGAGAGAGAGAGAGAGAGAGAGAGAGAGAGAGAGAGAGAGAGAGAGGCAGGGGATGGGGGGTATTGGTGGGGGACAAGTGTGGATGTGGACCCCAGAGGTGATGCATTCACGGAACGGCTGCACACGATACCCGGGGGGGGGGGGGGGGGTTGGAGTGATGCTGATTGGTGCGAGGGTCGTGAATTATTGCAGTGGGAGGAGGAGGAGGAGGAGGAGGAGGGTGTGGAGCGGTGGAGTTGTGTCTTGTTGTGACCGTGAATGCTCAGTGACCTGGAGAGCGTGTATCTATGGGCTCTCTGTGTTCCCCAGGAAATCAGACACGCTGTTGATCTGCTGCTGCTGCTGCTGCTGCTGACTGCCGCATTTCTGCTTGCAGAGAGAGGAGGGAGAATGTTGTTTTGGAAATGACTGAAACAGTGGAAAGGGGTACAATGTTGTCACGGACAACAGGGGCAATGACAACAGTGTTGTTATGGACTTGGACTGCTCCAAACCTGATCATTTGTTTTGGTTCTGCAAAAAATACAATTAAAAAATGCGACTGAATAGCTGCCTCTCATCTGTGTGTGAGTAATTGTGCTAATAATTGTGGTACTATACTGGATGCACGAACATCTGGATCTGGAACCTCCTTTTTACGTGAATGACACGATAACAGAGGCTACGGGCATCGTGTCGTATTCACAGTGTTTATTATTATTACCTGCCGACACATTGTCTCAGGAAAAAAAAAGACATTTATGTTTTATGAATTTTGGCCAAAAACGACCCAATGGCAAGGTTCTCATCACCCCCCCTCCCCAATGAACACCCTCCTCCTCATCATCCAACAACCAACAACTTATTTATTCCACGGAACAACCTTGTAGTAGAGAATCTAGTGACAAGGAGCACACAAAGCCAACTGTCTTGCTGGTTAAAATTGCTATTCAGAAGGCCCCCACCACACACACACACACACACACACACACACACACACACACACACACACACACGCCACCCAAATTAATTTATGAAATGACAAATTGTAAGAAAATTGTTTCCAGTGGGGGCCTCTGCCTGAGTCCAAGTCGTCTGCAATTAAAACGGCAGGTTCAAGGTAAGGTTCACATCATTAAGAGAGAGGAACGGGAGGAGGGCGTACTTAGCCGGGGTTTTGAATTCAAAAGGAAACACTCTGCTTGTTAGAAGGCTGGTTGTGTTTTTGTCTGTGTTTTTTTCCCCCCGTTGTTTTTCTGTTGTTTCTTTAGCCGAGAATGAATTGCCTGGCTGCCTGGAGGAGAGCTTCTCTCTAACTTGGGTCTGATTGGCCGTTTTAATATTTGGGGAAATGTTAAACCGCGAGGCACATCGAAAAAAGGTGAAAAATGCAATGTTACAAATGCAAGTGTGACACATATACGCTCCCCAATCAACGTCAAATCTCTAGCTCATTAACAACATGAAAAACATTTATGCAAGTCTTTGAGGAAAAACACCAAAACCTTTTCATTCAGTCAGGAAACAAAAAATAAAAAAATGTGGGCAACAATTAAAACCGGGCAAACGCACGGCCACAGAGCCACCCAGCGAAGAGTGGGTTGTTTGCGGTGTGTGTGGTGTGGAGGTGATGTTTCAGTCGGGGGGGGGGGGAAGGCGGGTTAAGGGTTTCCAGTAGTCCGGTATATACGACCACATGTGGCCACATTCTGTCCCCCAGCGACAGTCCCACAGCCTCCACAGCAGCACCCATCTAGCGGCCTGTCTGTTTAGAGAAGCTTGTAGGTTAAGAATGGCCCCGGGTGGAGAGCCACTGACCCATCCAAAGACCTCATGGCTCACAGAGGTTGGCATCTCGCTCTCCGTGTGCGTCTTTCGCCCTTCCTTCCACATGTATACATCTATATGTACCTATAGCGCAGTGCATTTGGCCCTGGGCTGCTGCCACTCCACATCCCCGCTTGGTTTGATTGGTTCCCACGTGCCGTCGTATCTGTACTATCCGTATCTCCGTACGAGTTTGTTCACCTCTAAATCCAGGGGAAATTAACACACAAGCGTCCCTGTCCACGTTCATCGGAGGAAGCAAAAAAAAAAAGCTATGAAAAAGACCCCAAGAATAGCGTCACATCGCTGTGACAGTATCGCCAAAGGAGGCTGCGTATCTGTAAACTAACGGTACACATCCGAAACCTGTCGCACCGCATACCGAGAAAACGGTCCGTGAATAAGGTCAGATTTATTTTCAACGGCACACTTGTCTTTTAACCATTTCCTCCTCACCAATGTGTATGAACGAGAAACATCTCGTTGCACGCTGGGAGAGGGAGAATCATTGCCAATGTTTGCCTTGCATTCAATTGTATATACATAGCTACACACAGACCCCGGCCCCCCCGCCGCGTGCATATGAACCACGTAATGGTTTCCGATTTTTTTGTGTGTCTCTTATTTACATTTTTATATTTCATTTTCTCCACCCAAACACACCACTTATTCTAGCCGTTAGTGCAATCACCTCAGGCAAATTCACCGCGGGCTATTTGCATGTCATTTGCATATACCACCAACTGTCACCGTCATTCCCGGGGTTGATTGTAACTTTCAAGGATACACAGGGAGAGTGCACGTTTACGCGCACACGTGTGTGTGTGTGTGTGTGCGTTGTGTGTGTGCGTGTGTATGCGTGCGTCAATGCCTAATCCAATCTCCTCATGACAATGGGTAGGGACCTGCTGCGGTAAACTCGCCAGCTGTTTCCAGCCTCACCCCGGAGGCGATTACATATGCGAGAGCCTGTTTATCTGACTGTAATTATATTATACATACACGCCGCCTGATCTGAATTCCGTAATTACGTTACACGGGCTGGCACGTTTATTCAAATGTAATTACATTATATATGGTAAAGGATATTTAATGTTACATGAACAAAACGCAGAGGCAGTAATCAAGGGTTGTATTGGTGTGTGTGTGTGTGTGTGTGTGTGTGTGTGTGTGTGTGTGTGTAGGACGCTGTTTGTATGCGAGGCGGGAATGTATTCCACGTCCGATGAAATGAACCTCAAAGTCGCCCGATGAAGAGCAGGAGTTGGTTTGGCATTGGAGGGATTCCAAAACCAATGCGGGTGTATACATTTGATGTGCGTTTGTGTCCATCTCCCTCCCTCCCTCTCCCTCTCCCTCCCTCTCTCTCTCCCCCCCCCCCCCCCCCTCCCCCCCCCCCCCTCTCTCTCTAAGTTAAGCCCATGTTCTGAAGCTTGGATCTTCCCAACACACACTGAGGCATCGGGATCCCAGAGAATGTGTGCGTGTGTGTGTGTGTGTGTGTGTGTGTGTGTGTGTGTGTGTGTATATTTCAATCACAAACATGTTTGTATTGCGGAGCCCCGCTGGACGGCAGCGGTGGGAATATTAGATGGAGTTGCCCGTGTTTGTTTTGGACAGATTGCTTAATACAATTTCTCACTCGATGTGATGATAGTGCAAACAACACAGTCCACCGTCTCTCGTTGGATCGGGGAGAAATGTTTTCAGTGTAAATGTGAATTAAAAAATATATATATACTGTATATAATTTTAATTTTACTTTAACATTATATAATTATATCCTGTTGACATTGAATGAGAGGATCAGTGCTGTCGCGTGCACGCACGCAAGCACGCACGCACGCACACACACAACACACACACACACACACACACATTAGTTAAAGGTACATGTAAGAATCACAAATTCCTTCTCATTGCTGACCCCTTTGGCCAGTAGGTGAACTGCAGCCTGCTGGAGCTCTAAGTGCATTCAGAGCTGGGGTTGAGACAATAATCAGAAACTAATGTTAGTTCTAATCATAATTAAACCTTGTACACATGTTTTTTGTATTAGCGGCACTTACGTGTCACTTCCTTCCTTTGTTGCGGGACATCTAACCCAATTCAAATATAAGAGAAATCAGCCCAAAAGCTGCTCCACGCAACAGAGTCAGAGAAGCTCTCATTTTTTTTTTTAAACCGCAACCTCCTGAAGAGATTCTGAAAAGATTAATGATTCTTACATGCAGGACCTTTAAGAGTTAACAGTTAATATGCATGCATTACACACATGACCTGTGCGAAGCAATGGGTTTCCAAATATTTTTTTTTCCTTTCTTTCTTTATATAAATATATAATTGTACAAACTGCTCCAGTTTACCACGACATCTGGACATCTCCATTCTAGGACCTCAGAAGCTTTCCCAGGCATATCAGCGTGAGTGGTGCTCTGTGTGAGGTGATCCCATGCAGCTATAAAGGCTCTGCTAATCGCCATGATGGTAGAAGGGCATCGCTGAGCCAGACTGTTCCTGGCATGCACACCCCCCCCCCCCCCCCCTCCCCGCCACCACCTCACCCTCCTGGCGTTCAGGAGGGAGTACCACCTTGTGTAGCTCTCTGTCGCCCATCCTGAGGGTGTCGTACACATACACACACACAACACACACACACACACAAGTGCAGAGGGAGAGAGAGCAGAGGAGAGGAGAGGAGAGGAGAGAGAGAGAGAGAGAGAGAGAGAGGAGAGAAAATCTGAGAAAAAGAGAAAAGAGAAAAAAGGAGGTGCGAGAGAGAGAGAGAGAGAGAGAGAGAGAGAGAGAGAGAGAGAGAGAGAGAGAGAGATTGAGGTGTTTTCTTCTCCTTCTGTTCTGGCTCTTTGCCTCTTCATCCATTCTTCCTCTCCTCTGTAAACTCCCCCCTGGTCATCCTCTCCTCTCCTGACTCACCCCTCTACCTTCTCCCCAACCGCAGTCCACCCCAGCCCAGCCTCTGTCTGTCTGTATGTCTGCCTGTCTATCTGTCTGTCCGTTTGTAAAGCCCCATCCTGCTGCTCCAGTCTCCCGGAGGTCTATTGATCCACACATCGGCAGAACGGCCCCGAAGACAACAGAGAACAGTCACAGTGGCCTCACTAGCCCAGCCTGCGTTATTTTACCTGTGTGTGTGTGTGCATGTGTGTGTGTGAGTGAGTACACAAATTCTCAAAACACAAACACACAGAAGACAACAAGGCCGACAGAGCGAGAGGGAGAAAGAGAGAGAGAGAGAGAGAGAGAGAGAGAGAGAGGTCCACGCACCCCTATGATGCTGAGTCCTTTGAGGTAGTCCATGCGAGGCTGGGCCTGAGGAACGCAGCCCGCTACCACCACCTTCTTCTGCTGATCCTGGGCTTTCCTGCACACACACACACACACACCAACACGTACACACACACACAACACACACACACACACACACACACAAGACAAATGGACAGGGCATTAGCTCACACATTCAGCACTTTATGCAGTGGCAAAAGAAAACCAACTTGCAGAAAAAGGGTCATCCCCACGGTGTTTCAGTTTTCAGGGCTATGAGTACATTCATATAATATATATATATATATATATATTTATACACCAAAATGTACAAGGAGGGTCCGCGCAAACAATGCCTCGGGTGACAGCGCCCCCTGCAAAGAACTTGTGGACTCCCCATATACCAACAATCAACAACAACCCAGCACCAGGAGCTGTTTTCTCACTGAGCCCTGACAGCTAGTAGTAGTAGTAGTAGTAGTAGTGGCCCAACTCACACCATAGGGAGGTGTTCCTTTGTCTCTTAGGGTCCCCTCCCCACATCCACCCCACCCTACTGGGGCAGGACCAGTGCATGCTGCTGCACGAAGGGAATAGTGTTAACTAGCAGACAGTTCAGACGTTGCTAATTGGATGTCCATGGCTGCAAGATTTCTTCACACCGATTAGCAAATGGTAAATGGATTGCATTTATACAGCGCTTTTATACAAATCGCTTTACAGTATTGCCTCACATTCACCCATTCATACACCGACGACGGTGCCAACCACGCAAGGGTTAGGTGTTGTCTTGCTCAGGGACACATCGACACTTCGCTAGGCGGAGCCCGGAGATCGAACCAGCAACCTTCCGGATGAGAGACAACCGCTCTACCGCCTGAGCTACTGTACTGCCACCCCATGATTTGTCTTTGTCATCATCATCATCATCTTCAACATCCTCTTATCTTTGCTATGTGTTTTGGCAACAAGTTTGCGCCACAAGCCAAAAGTAAGGGGGATCACAAATAAAGCCATAAGATCGGATAAGAAACACCGATGTTCCCTCGTGCAATGTTTTGCCAACACCACCGTCAATAAAATGCAGATTCTGCGCGTGTGCATATATATAGGCCTATAGTATATATCAATATATATGCATGCGTGTACGGGGTAGGTAGGTGGGTGCGTGCTGGCATGTGTGTCTGTGCGTGTCACCTCTGGTTAGCGGTGGCTGTGCTTTGAGGCGCTCTGTGCGTCTGACA
>PIJE02000452.1:200000-219970 GCA_002895965.2 Coryphaenoides rupestris | reverse complement strand
GGGGGGGGGGGATAAAGGCGGGTTAAGGGTTTCCAGTAGTCCGGTATATACGACCACATGTGGCCACATTCTGTCCCCCAGCGACAGTCCCACAGCCTCCACAGCAGCACCCATCTAGCGGCCTGTCTGTTTAGAGAAGCTTGTAGGTTAAGAATGGCCCCGGGTGGAGAGCCACTGACCCATCCAAAGACCTCATGGCTCACAGAGGTTGGCATCTCGCTCTCCGTGTGCGTCTTTCGCCCTTCCTTCCACATGTATACATCTATATGTACCTATAGCGCAGTGCATTTGGCCCTGGGCTGCTGCCACTCCACATCCCCGCTTGGTTTGATTGGTTCCCACGTGCCGTCGTATCTGTACTCTCCGTATCTCCATAGAGTTTGTTCACCTCTAAATCAGGGGAAATTAACACACAAGCGTCCCTGTCCACGTTCATCGGAGGAAGCAAAAAAAAAACTATGAAAAAGACCCCGAGAATAGCGTCACATCACTGTGACAGTATCGCCAAAGGAGGCTGCGTATCTGTAAACTAACGGTACACATCCGAAACCTGTCGCACGCATACCGAGAAAACGGTCCGTGATAAGGTCAGATTTATTTTCAACGGCACACTTGTCTTTTAACCATTTCCTCCTCACCAATGTCCGTCGCTCCTTCCTTCCTTCCTCTACCGCTTCCTCATCCTCTTCCTCCCGTCGTCACGTCAGCGGCGTTGCGTGCCGAATCGCTCCCGCATGCGTGAGCATAAAGCACCTCAAAGGTCAAGGGTTGAGTGCACATCAGAACAAACAAACACACACACACACACACACACACCACACCACACACACACACACACACACACACACACACACACACACACACACACACACACACACACACACACACACTCTACACACAAACACACACACGTAGGCGGGTTAAGGGTTTCCAGTAGTCCGGTATATACGACCACATGTGGCCACATTCTGTCCCCCAGCGACAGTCCCACAGCCTCCACAGCAGCACCCATCTAGCGGCCTGTCTGTTTAGAGAAGCTTGTAGGTTAAGAATGGCCCCGGGTGGCGAGCCACTGACCCATCCAAAGACCTCATGGCTCACAGAGGTTGGCATCTCGCTCTCCGTGTGCGTCTTTCGCCCTTCCTTCCACATGTATACATCTATATGTACCTATAGCGCAGTGCATTTGGCCCTGGGCTGCTGCCACTCCACATCCCCGCTTGGTTTGATTGGTTCCCACGTGCCGTCGTATCTGTACTCTCCGTATCTCCATAGAGTTTGTTCACCTCTAAATCAGGGGAAATTAACACACAAGCGTCCCTGTCCACGTTCATCGGAGGAAGCAAAAAAAACAACTATGAAAAAGACCCCGAGAATAGCGTCACATCACTGTGACAGTATCGCCAAAGGAGGCTGCGTATCTGTAAACTAACGGTACACATCCGAAACCTGTCGCACGCATACCGAGAAAACGGTCCGTGATAAGGTCAGATTTATTTTCAACGGCACACTTGTCTTTTAACCATTTCCTCCTCACCAATGTCCGTCGCTCCTTCCTTCCTTCCTCTACCGCTTCCTCATCCTCTTCCTCCCGTCGTCACGTCAGCGGCGTTGCGTGCCGAATCGCTCCCGCATGCGTGAGCATAAAGCACCTCAAAGGTCAAGGGTTCCGAGCTGTCACGTCGCATGGCCTCAAGTCCCTCGTGAGTCCAGACCTGTGCTGTCTCTGAAGTTCATCGTATAGCTTCAACCCGGAGCTTCTCTTGACGCACGCACACACGCACTACAAGACATGGAGTAAGTGTGCGCGTGTGGGGAAATAGGAATGCACCTATAGTATCTTCCCCCCCGCCTCCCCGCCTCCCCATGTGTATGTGCACGACCATAAACCACAATCTCAGATGATTCCATCCAGGTCATGTCTCCACCGGTCCCCCAGGGGGCTCAGTCAGATTTGAACCGTAGCGAAAGAGACAAGACGCAAAGGCATGAAGAGGAAGGAGGCCTGCGATGGACCGGTACAAGCCACCAGCCTGGGGAACCTGTCACAGGATTTCCAGGTCAGGGAATCTCTGGCACTCTGCTACCACTGACGCTACGCTGAGGTAGCCTATAGGGTTTGCAATGGGGAGAGCTTTGGCATTAGGCTAACAATGGCTACCCTCACATGAAGGCTTAGTGTGATGACAGTCAGGGTCTGGGATATTTGGTTATTCTGATCGCAATTACCGTACTTTAAACTGCTGTAGGTGTGGTGTCAGGGCTATAATTTGAGTGTTATTTGTTCCAAATACCATACACGCCTGGCAGCTATTAGCCTAGTCGGCGAAATGCTCTGTGGACAATATATCTAGTTGACTGTGCCAGCTTCTGTATGAGACAATGTAGATGTTAGACTGCTCCCGGCACATTTTTGGCCAATCAGGTCATATCTTCCCTGATTGGTTCGGTGGAGCCATCTGGCCTGTCAATCACACGCACGTCAATCACACGCACACATGGCAGAGAAATGTCGGGAGGGAGGGGGTGGTTTTTTCTCAGGTTGTTTATTTTCAAAATATTGCTCTCTACTCCGCTCTCTCTTTACAACCTGTCAAATCTCGCCTGCAGCAGCTTTACAGGGGCCCTATTATACCACCAGGTGTGAGCGTGATTAGCCATTACGAGCCATTTAAAAAATTGTCATGTGACTACAATTGTCATTGTGACAAAGTGACATCACAAGTGGAAGTGTCCGCCCAGATGTATGCTGACGAGATCGATCTGCCAGCCTACCCAGTGGACCGTACCACCTGGTAAACTGATCTAAAGTGCGCATACAGCAAATGTTGAAACAGCTTGTAATATCTAATCACGCTCACACCTGGTGGTATAACAGGACACCTTTAAGTGACAACCCGGACAAGTTTAGTTCCCAAAAAACAGGATACATAAAAATTTGGTGACTATGACTTTGAGGGCTTTGACTTGAACTTGGACTGACTTGACAGCAAACAATAACTCATTCCAAATGAGACGTTTTTTTCATAATGTCTCATTGCTAACTGATGTGGACATTGGACACAACCTCGTTGAGCCTCCGGGCGTTCATAATGTGGGAAAAAATTCTCACCAAATATTCTGTCGACTAATCATGTTTAAAAATACACACACACTCACACACACACACACACACACACACACACAGACACACACCTCAGGAAACAAGTGTGTGTGAGCACAGTCATTGTCTTGCCCATGAAAGCGGAGCCCCAGGGAACAGCGTGGCGTCACAGCGGTTTCTCAGCGGCCCTGGAGCCTCTTCTCATGGCGGGAGTATTCCCCCCCCCCATGGGTAACCAAAAGCGGTTAGGGACCGAAAACAACGGCAGCTGGCCGAGGGGCCCCGACAGCGCATACACTCAAACAAACACTCACGACCAGGGCACGCGCGCACACACACACACACACACACACAATCACACACACACACACACACACACACACACACACACACACACACACACACACACACACACACACACACACACACACACACACACACACCAGCCCAACCCGAGGAACAACACAACACACCTGCCGGCGTCACTGTGTACATTACAGTGTGGATCATTGAGAAAGTACACCGTGTCCCCCCCCCCCCCCCGCCCTCACAAACACAGCGAGGAACACCTGCCTGCCGCAGCAGATGCCATGTGACCTGTTATATGTGTGTGTGTGTGTGTGTTACCCTCGAAGGAACCCTGTAGCCAATCAGGAGCTGGCATGGCGATGACACTCCCTCCCAAGATGCCAAATATGACACATGGAAATTGGAGGGAATTTTTTATTTTTGGTAAAATAACAAAATGATAATGAAACTACATTGAATTACATACAATGTATTGTTATCACTGAGCAATTTAGTGTTGGTAGAGAGAGACGGTGAGAGAGAGACAGCAATAGAGAGAGAGACAGCAAGCGAGAGAGACAGACAGGGAGAGACAGGCAAGAAAGACAGAGAGAGACAGAGAGAGAGAGAGGAGAGAGAGAGAGAGACAGAGAGAGAGAGACAGCCAGAGAGAGAGACAGAGGGACAGAGAAAGAGACAGAGGAAAGAGAGAGAAGAGAGGGAGACAGAGAGAGTGACAGCGAGAGAGAGAGAGACAGCCAGAGGAACAGAGTGAGAGAGAGAGAGAGAGAGAGAGAGAGAGAGAGAGAGGAGAGAGAGAGACAGAGAGAGAGAGAGACAGCGAGAGAAAGACAGCGAGAGAGAGAGAGAGAGAGAGAGAGAGAGAGAGAGAGAGAGAGAGAGACAGCCAGAGGAACAGAGCGAGAGAGAGAGAGAGAGAGAAGAGTGAGAGAGAGAGGGACAGAGAGAAGAGACAGAGAAAGAGAGGGAGACAGCGAGAGTGACAGCGATAGTAGAGAGAGAGAGAGAGAGAGAGAGCGCAGGTGATTGGCTGGTTGCAGCAGGTGTTGCGGGGCCAGCTGGTTCAGGTGAGCAGAGGGGCCGTTGGCTCGTATCAATACACCATCTGCTCACCGGCTCACTCCAACAATGACATTTTCCTAGTGCTTAGTCACACCGCCGCCGCGAGAGAGAGCTCAACGTGCCCATTCAGGGCCCCGCGGACCTCCATTCACTCAAACCCAACAGGCCACATCTTTTTCTTTTTTTATACGGAGGTAGTGAAGACTGATGGAGTCATTGAATTCTTAAAGGTTTGAAAAGACAATGAAAAGGTCAAAGGCAAGAAAGAGTCTCTGTTGAAAGCCTTTCAGCTGGCACAGTTGCCACAAGGTTCAGGCGTTTTTCCCGGCGTTTTTTCGTCTATGCTATGAAATGTTACTGTGGGAAAAATGCTCTTTGGCAAAACATCTAATGCAGTCGTAAAAAATTAATTAAACAGCCAACAAACCCCGGTTTTATTTTGTTTGATTACATCAGCCCACTGAACCGTGACATTTGTAATTTGTTGAACAACATCATTATGAATTTGCGACACAGCAGGTCCAGACAGCACGTCTATGATGCTGCGTGGACTGACTTCTCAACAGGCCAGCACAGATAAGGCCAAAGTTAGTGGCCGAGCAATCGGACTGTGGGTTGCAGTGTGGACCATGAGTGCAGTAGTTCCAACGCCTTCACTTTTTCCACATTGTATGTGGCTATGTTGCAGCCTTAGTCCACCTATGGTGAATTCAACTGATGCATGGAAGGGCCCAAGGTCTGTCTTCTAACAGGCGCCAGTGTATGTCAGACCCAGCCGGGGGGTCCGATGGATTGCCTTCAAGAGACCCCAGAGACAGGATTATGTTGAGGCACAGACACAGATGTGGGGAAAGGAACGACAAATATGCTGCAGCTCTGAATGTCCCCAATAGCACCACATTGGCGGGCCGTGATGCCTAAATGGCAGAACTTTGGAACTACCGCCAAGAATCTGCATAGAGCTCTGGGCCAAGCTGAGCTAAACCATTGGATTCCTCTGTGGAGATTGGCCAATCAAGAAGAAGTAGAACCACTCCACCAATCAGGCCTCTATATACGCAGAGTATACAGACAGAAGCCGCTCTCGAGTAAAAGAGAAAATGATAGCCTGGAGTTCGCCAACAGGCATGTAAAGGACTCTCAGACCACAAGGACCCAGACTGGTCTGTTTAAACCGAAATGGAAGTCTTTGGTCTGAATGGAAAGATACTGACAGGCCCATCTACAAGATTCTACTGAGAAAGGCTCCCAATATGAATAGTAATATGATGTCCATAGTTCCTTTTCATAAAAGCGCAATTATTTTAGCACACTTTTCTACAAAACTATGAAACACACTCAATACATTTTAGAAGCGTACAAAATTGTAACAGGCCAAGGGGTGTGAATACTGAATGCAGTCGATATGGGAAAGAAAAACTCTCCATATTCACTCCTTTCCTCCAACACTTCAAGACGAAGCTCAGTTTGTCTGCCTCACAATGTGTTTGCTATTCCTGTGCCACGCCTAATAAGCTTTAAATGAGATCTCTCCTGCGCTGATCACAGGAGATCACAGTGAATTATGCATGGGGCCTTGCTAACAGGGCTTCTGCAGCAACACAAGTGGCCTTTGTAGTGACAAGACACTCAACGTGTTCCGACAAACCCGCCGATCGACTTGACAGTATGGGCAATGTGAAGGAATTCATTATCAGGGTATTCACGGGGGGATTTCACGTTTCATTTATTTTTTATGCTTCAAATCTCGTACTGGGTTTGATTTCACCATTTAATGGAATTTCTCAAAGCTCAACCACCTCAGGAAATGATAGCTGCATTAACGCAGGAAATTCAAATCAGATTATTTGAGTTGAAATCAGCATACTTTGGGGGTGGATAGTCCCGGCGTAGGGCTGTGGTTTGAGTGTTTGACTCTCAGCCAAAAGGTTCCGAGTTTAAATGTCAATGTCCAGTCTACCTGTAGGCATCCGTGAGCAACAAGCTCAAACCCAAAATGTTCTATGTGGGACTGTGTGCTTGGTGGCTGGCTGGCTTAATAGGCCTCACATGGCCCAGTTAAGCCAGCCAGCCACCAACACACCACTATACCTCACTTTGAATAAAGGCAATTTGTTTATTATTTGTACATTTCCAAATAGATAAATAAACATGTTGTTAGAGGTACACATTTCAATGTGTTCATTAGTATTGCCGTAAGCCTTTGTAATGGGTGGTCTTATGTTTGCACTGAATATTAATCCTCGCTGGTAATTCAGTGGAATGCGTTCCTGCAATATTTAACAAACTCACATTGAAATATTCAAGGACATATGTTTTCGAAAGGCTTTACAGAAAATAAACGCAATAAGGGCAAAACCACAACACTGAGACAAAAAGAAAAATTGTAAAGGTGTCATATTGTAATGTCTAAATTTAATCAAGCTAGGGTTAGCGGGGTGTGTGTGTGTGTGTGTGTGTGTGTGTGTGTGTGTGTGTGTGTGTGTGTGTGTGTTCCTCATTAATTTGTAGCTGTCATGGTAGCAGTGAGAATGTTCCTGTGAGACCGAGGTCTGGCCTACCACATGCCTGCGGGGTCCAATGCACAGGCACACATACACGAACACCAGCACAGGTGTGATGCACGTGCATGCACACACACACAGGCACACAGACACACACACACACACACACACACACACACACACACACACACACACACACACACACACACACACACACACACACACACAGACACACACACACACACACACACAATAGCAATTGAAGCTTTTCCACTATTGATTAGGAACCTAGCCACTTCCTTCAACATGATTCCCTGATGCTATGAAACCCAAACAGGCCAAATGAAATATCAAAGCACTGTAATATAAAAATTGATTGAAAGTCACATACACATACGGGATATGCAGTGAAATGAAAAGATTTCCAAGCTAATTCAAATGAACAAGCTCATTCAAGCACATCTTGTGTGTGTCAACATGCTATATATTTGAATCCAAAATTCTTCAAATACATATATAAAGAGATTCCCTGATCCAACCGCGTTGCTTTACAGGACAAATGATATGTACCTTTGTTAGTTACACATACAGTACATGATTTCATGTTGACCCAAGTAACCCCGAACGCACGCACGCACGCCAACACACATGCACACACCGTCAGGTGATTCATCACCTGCTGAGGAGAGCGTGGCCCTAACCTCCACCAGGGTGACCTTTGACCTGGTCCACGTGACCCCAGGGCAGAGGTCACAGCAGATTTATCACACAACATAATGACCATTAGGGTTGCCATCCCTTACTAATACCCGAGTCGTCCCCATTGGTTAGGAAACTCAATATACGGCGCCCCCCATAAAAACAATAACCGTGTTTACTGCGCTGCGCAAACCTCCAATCACAAAACAAAATTGTTATCTTATTGCGGCTGACATTTGACACCGTCCTAATACACAAAGGACAGGCCAAAGACACCCGAGCACTCACGGCCGCTTCCTCTCCCTCCATTAAACTCATCCCCGCCGCACCCTCCCTCCTCGATCCCCTTTTGTATCATCTCGGGGGTCCGTGTCAGACGCCACTTTCCTGCCCGTGTTGTTGTGCGTTCGGTTCTCCTTCTACGGTGATTTCATTGGCCAACGGGGAGATGGGGGGGATGGGGGGTTGTCATGGTGGGAGGGGGAGGTGATCAAGGTCCTCATCATCACGCTGGTGAAACACATACTCTCACTTGATCCCCTCCAAGGGCCGCCGCGCCGCCGCCAATGGGGCCCTGACAGATGCGGCGCGATGTGGCCCATGATTGACAGGACTGCAGGGTTCCGTTTTGTTGCCTTTTATTTAATTATTTTCTTTTTTTTTCTTTCCCCCACATGATGGAGCGCAGTTGCAAATGTTGATCAATAGCCTGAGTGGACCGCTTGAGGTTGTTGCCTATTCATCCATCTTGTGCAGTTTACATTGATCGGGGCCTGTGCCCGAATTGTCCGAGTCGACTCCAGTTTGCCAGTTCAATCAATTATTTGACGATGTGTGGCAAAAAAAACCCAACAAAAATAAAAGGCATGTTTCCAGTTTTACAAGCCATTACGGTAATCGAGGTGAGGAAGCATGTTGAAGTGACAGCTACGACACATTCACAGACTAAATGCAACAAAACTATGGCCTAGCATATTACATCATTAGACGTGAACTCATCCATGGATATTAAACTTAAATATTTTTACCGTTGTTGCTTTGGCTTTTCAGTTCACATCGCTAGACCCACTGTGGATTGCCCCAGATAGTTCTCCACTTAAGATCCCGATGGATCAATCAAGTCAGGTTCTTGACTTGTGTTGATTTACATCCTCGTGTTGCAATACAATCATGTCACTGAGTACGTTTACATGCACACAATAATCCGATAACTGGGAATAATCAGGTAATGGTAATAATCTGATTTGACGCGTTTACATGCACTTCAGTAATCAGATAACTGAAAACCCAGGTTTACATGATTCAGTCGATGAGTTGGATTTCTTTCATGACGTTGGGCTTGGGACCGGCAAAACTGACCCAAAAGAGACACTCTGGCGGAGTTACTTGTTTTTATTTTTTTATGTATTTAATTTTTTATATTACATTTACATCCCGCCCTGATCAGCCAGCGGCGGCTTCGCGCGATTCATTTACAGTCTGGACGCGGAGGGGTGAACATCTCGTGCTCTGACTGCAGCTGGGAGGGACTGCTGTGCGAGGACACGATCGGGCGCTTTTTTGAAAAAGAGTCGCTAGAGGGTCTGAATACTCGCTAAATATAGAGACAAAGTCGCTAAGTTGGCGTGGCTGCATCCGCACGCGTTCAATCTACATCCATTTCTTCTTCTTCTTCTTGTCTTACGGCGGTGGTACATCCGTTTACACATGCGCAGATGTAAAAGAACGAAAAGAAACCTGATTAACGTATACATGCGCCGAAGAAAACGGATTATTGGTCAAAAACCAAGCTGTGTTAATCGGATTTCTCCGATAAAGGCCTTTATCCGATAAAGGTTATCGGACTATGCTGTATACATGACCACTTGAATAATCGGGTAACTCCAGAAATCCGATAATGATCGGTTTATTAGTGTGCATGTAAACGTGCTCAATCAATTGCATTCAAAACATGACAAAGTTGAGTGAACAAGCTCCTCCAGAACTTTTTTACAACAAGGGTCCAGATACTTCTTTTTCACCATTTCACCATATTGTTAGGTCTCTTTTTAGATCCAACATGAAATGTTGTGAAGTATTAGTAATCTTCTAATAATTATTCAGCATTTTATATGAGGTAATTATAATCAACTCGGGGCTCTCTCGATGTTCAGGGTACAGCCCTACATTGACCCAGTGATACATTTGAAAGGCACAACTCCTCCTCGGGTGTCACATTGTTCCCTCATCATCTTGGATGGGGCCTTCGCGTAAAAAAAAATAGGGCGTCCATGTAATCTTGTGGAATCTGACAGCCCAGAAGGGTTCCTTGCTGTCAAACAAGCGCCATAAGCATCCCCCAGGAGAACAGACGCTGGGGTCTGCGTGACAGCTCTGATATTCTGGGTTTAGTGCTCTGCTCAGAGCTCAGGGGGCTTGCAGATTGCTCCAGCTGGATGATAACAACAATTTGCACAGCCGTGTGTGTCCTTATTCTGATTCTGGAACGTTCTCCCAAGGGTTTTAACCTACTGAATTGAAAACGTTTATCATCGCTTATGAATTGTAAAACCTTGAAAATACTTTCACTACTACTTACATTTAAATCTAGCCATTACTCCTACTAATTGACGATTGAAAACAAGGCCCTAGTTGGATACTGGCTTGTTTGTTACGTTGTGTTTCTCATTGTAGCCCCTGTAACAACACCCGTACACGCTTGTTGACGGACCACACCCCGGCAGCATTGGGGAGAGAGGAGCACGGCGATGATAAGTATTACTACAAGACAATCCTTCAGGATCCCGGGGCTTAATTTGGACGACTGAAACATATGGGTATATCCGATTCAAGACGCAAGGAAGGAAGTGTTAGATCCCAAATCCGGTAAAGCAGCGTATTAAAAGACTTAGATCTACTCTTGTGCACTGGAGAAAGGCTTTAAGCACAGTAGGGGGCCGTAAGACCACCAGGCCTAAATTGGTGTTGTTCTACAGGCGGGTTGATGTTTTTTTGCTTTATACACGGAAGGGCAGTGAAACCATGACGTCGTCTCAAGTTACTTTTAGTAATGAACCCCCTCAAAAGATATTATCCATTTCATCATCACTAATCGTTTTAAGGATGGAAAATATTTGTCAGGTTTTTCACATAACTTGGGATGACTGGAAGTTGGAAAGTTTGGTCTTAAAAAAATCTGGAAGGCTGTCTGACATGACATTTAGACATTTCCAAGCGCCCCCTGCAATCCCCAAAGTACCCCTAGGGGCACACGTACCCCCATTTGAGAAACACTGTTCTAAGGCACCAATTATGGACTTCCTAAATAATTAACAGTTATAGCAATGGCCATGCCTCGACAAAGATGCGTCTGAATGCCAAAAGTCTCAACTTTAAGCCATAAAGAACTATATTGCTGACACAGCAGCAGGCTAGCCGGTAACGGCCCTCGTGTTTTCCTAGCACATTTCTTTAATATACCCAAATGACCATTACAAGTTCATTATTGTACACCAGCATATGTGAAGGAGGGAGGGGGGGGTGGGTGGGAGGTAGGGGGCGGGGGACACCTGGAGGTAACCTTAACCTTTTAATCCAATAACCATCCATCCATATGCAAGACGTAAGACGAACCCGGGCGTGTTGACCTACACGCAGCATCCTAAAAATAACCGCGTGTAGAGATACGGACACCGAAGGATACGCGCGGTACACATGCGAGCACAGCATCATAACAAAATTCATCTCTTATCTCCCGCCCACACTCCCCCATCCCGCTCCGCACCCCCGGTGCTTTCCCAAAGTCAATTAGATAGACACTGCCCCCATTAATAGGTGGAGAGGGGGAAATCAAGGCTTATTTAACAGGATTGAGTTGGAAGCTGGGATGGGCCGGCCGTTGATACAGCTGCCCCATACTGTGCTCCAGCCTCCATTTTAGGACATACACACACACACCAGACACACACTAGGCACACACACACACACTTAGCCAGAGATATACCCGCCCCATACTGTGCCGAGCCCTACATTCAAACCCATTTTCCAGACGGGATGTGACAAGTTGTTTATGAGGAGGGTAGAAGTGGTAGAACACACACACACACACCCCCAAACAGACACACCCAAATAGACACACACACACACACACCATTAAATAGAATGCACCACTTGCAACAACACTTTCCCAGCGGAGAGAAAATTCAAGACGATTGGCCGCGAGCTTATAGCAGTGGGGTATGTCTCAACCAATCATAGCAATCATTCTGTTCTGCAGGGGAGTACGGATCATTTACTTATCCTATGCATTGTGTGTGTGTGTGTGTGTGTGTGTGTGTGTGTGTGTGTTGTGTGTGGTGTGTGTGTGTGTGTGTGTGTGTGTGTGTGTGTGTGTGTACAGTATCTAGGCTACACGCTAGCAGTGTTCACCGACTGTGTTACCTGGTGTTTGATGCCTGTGTTCTCGTCAGACAAAGAAACAGAACCGAAACAGTCAGGGGATGAGGTTGGACAACAGACTGCTTTGCAGTGGGAAAATATAGATTTTATGACACAGAATGCACAGAATGTATTTCAGGATAAAGATAGTGAGTCCAAGACAATTCAATACTAAATTAAAAACAAAAGTTTGGCATTTAGATGTATTAGATTATATTAGATTAGATGTATTGCTGTGTATGGTCTACTTTTAATTCACTTCTGTTAAACCTTGTTATAGTGGCCCACCTGTGTTGTCCTACCCCTTGTTTAATCTTTTTTATTTTTGTATTTTACTATACGTTTGCTTTTGCCATAGTTTGTGAAGTGCTTTGAGATTCAATTAGGCCTTTTAGTAGTAGTACTAATATATAATTCTATGCAGGAACTCCTAAAGCGATGCTGCTAAATAGCAAACATGATATGATGGTTATTTAGTACGTGGGTGGCATTTATAATAGGACAGCACTGACTGAATTATCATATTGCTGTTTTTTCACAACTTCATGAAGACATGTACTGGACCACCAATGTGATATTTGCCGTTGTAAAAAGTGCATCTTGAACATGAACCTTTTAAGACAGAGTTGATCTTCATAAACCTTCAGTTCAAATACTTCTTTTCATCCACCCTTTCTGGCGTACAAATATTATGTGAAGCCTGCTACTTTCTTCTGGGTTTAATGTTGGTATCTATGTTTAAAGAAAGAACCTTAATAGCTGTGTCAAGGACTTTATTGGGATGCTGGTGTGTATAGCCAATACCAAAAGCCAACACTCGCAATGGATTTGTGCTCCAGATCTAGTTAATTGAGAGTAAAAGGTTGATACAAAAACCCACAAGGTTACGCAAAAGAGAAAATGGAAATAAAATCAGGGCATAAATATCTAAAAAGGGAAGATCCTATTCAAGAATGCTATGTGACACATTCAGGGTGATGGCAGCCAGGTCGTGACCCCAGAATGGTTCCTCTGCCACAGGCCCAATGGGGCTAAACACAACAAGACACACTGGGTCTCAGCCACACGCCCTCCTCTCAGTGTTTATACGGTCGCATCTGTGTGTGTGTGTGTGTGTGTGTGTGTGTGTGTGTGTGTGTGTGTGTGTGTGTGTGTGTGTGTGTGTGTGCTTCCCTTGAATGTAGGCTAATGCCCTGCAGAACTGACAGATTAAATGCCAATCTCAGGGGTTGGAGCGAAAACTCAGCCACGGGCAGCTCTCAGTGCGCATGTGTGTGTGTGTGTGTGTGTGTGTGTGTGTGTGTGTGTGTGTGTGTGTGTGTGTGTGTGTGTGTGTGTGTGTGTGTGTGTGTGTTCAACAAACCATAAATTGATGTATGCACAGTGAGTAGCCTATATGTCCAGTTTGATAGAAAGTGTGTGCCCTGTGTGTGTGTGTGTGTGTGCGTGTGCATGTGTGTGTGTGTGTGTGTGTGTGTGTGTGTGTGTGTGTGTGTGTGTGTGTGTGTGTGTGTGTGTGTCTTTAATGCATAGAAGCAGCAACGCTCCACGTGAAACAAGTGCCGTGGCTCCAGAGCCCTAAAGGTCACTTTAGATTGCAGGTTGTGTGGAACTCGCATGTCAGTCTTTGATGAGCACAGAACATTTCTGACCTTAATGCCAGTCGCTTTCCAACTTGTCACTTAATTTAAAAACACAGTGTAAAGGCCAGAAATACCATGTTACATGTATTCTATGCTCTTTGACGAAGTAAAAAAAATCAAAACGATCCACAAAAACAAGCAAAAACTGTTTAAATTGGCTTGGAGTCGGGAAAAGTAAAACACACCGACAAAGAGCACTTGGACGGTGTGGTGTGTTGGTTTAATGCTTTAGAATGTTTTCCCCAGAGAACACCATCACCGGCAGCTTAATGAACGAAAAATATTTGCTTTTGCATCGCGTTCACACATCCTGATCCAGGTTTTACCCACGGAAGTTTAAGCCTGTGTCTGTGTGTGTGCGTGCGTGTGTTTGTGTGTGTGTGTATGCATGTTTGCGTGTGTGTGTGTGTGTGTGTGTTTAATATTGGCCCAGGGTGCAAGGACATTAACCTGTTTGACAAACAAAACAGTCGCACAAAAACCACAGCGATAATTGGACTAACGTATAGACAAAGTATTTTAGTTTTTTTTTACAGTCGGATTTTACACTTTTTAATGATTTTATTTACCGAGCCGTGACCTTTTGCCTGCGGTAAATATGCGCTCGGAAATCAATGACGCGAAATCAGTACAACGGACTAGATCGCCGTCTCGCTGATCAAATGCAACCCGCCAAGGGCAATAATGCATATTAACCACTTAGGACGTCGCTGCGCATCGCTATATCGACTTGGCACATTGACTGGACGTATTTTAAAAGCCCGCTTCCATCTTTATCCATTCATTTATTTACGTTGCGTTGCCGTGTCCTTTAAAACTAAAATAAACCGGCCGATACATTCAAAGCCTAAAGATTAGCTCATGTGTGTGTAGAAGGCTTTTTAATTTCCAAGGCTACTACAAAGCAGCTCCTGGGGTTGGATGAGGTGGATTCCACCAGGGATGCTGGAGAGGAGCCTTAGCTCGAGCGAGCGAGCGTGTGAGCCAGAGAGGTTCCTGGATGCGGTGAAGAATTCACTTAGCATGAGCGGCACGCTGGCAGGCAGCGTATATATTTGCAGCGGCCGGGGCTTGAACCCACGGCTCTCTGGAGAGGGCCATCTCCCTGCCAGCCACCCATACCTGCTGCTGCTGCTGCTGCTGCTGCTGCTTAAAGTTGGCCAGCCAACGCTACGCAGAGGACGAGGAGCCCTACAACAGCCAACAAAGATTGCCGTTCAATGGTGCTGCTGGGTGGTGGCGATGGTGTGGGGTGGTGATGGTGGTGGTGGTGGAGGTGGCACAAAATCTGGAGCTCGCGTCAAGCCAGCAGCACACGGCCAAGACGGTGTCCTTAGGTGGTAATGCATATGTACAATGGAGGGCGACCCTCCGTGCCCGCTACACATGCGATGTATAAACTTAACATAAACAATGTGTGCTTTCTCTGTGAACTCCGCGTGTCTGTGTGTGTGTGTGTGTGTGTGTGTGTGTGTGTGTTGCACATCCCATTTCAATTGACATGAAAGACGTCTTGTTTTTTTCCTTCTTTCTCATGCATATTGAAGCGATGCTAAGAGATTGAATTGAATGTCAATATGTGTGGGAATCGGTGCGCAATTTGAGCACAGAAATGCGGAATTCCAAGTCGGTTTCTAATTCGCTAAGCACTCACTCCCTTGATCATACAAATTACGAGAGACAGCGGCGGGTGGAAAAGGCGCTCACACACACACACACACACACACACACCACACACACACACACACAGACACACACACCATAAGACTTAATTACATGCTGTCGAGCAACTGTTTCTCTTATGCATTCCGCGTTCATTGATTTGAAAAGGTCTCCGACATTGCATTACACTATAGATTTGGGCATTGCGAATGCACACACGCACACAACCACACACACACACAGACACACACAGGCAAATAGGCAAATACCCATGCTAATTGACTTCTTAGCATTCAGGAGCCATTTCATTAGCATTAGTTTCTTGTTGTTTTCTGGCGGGCGGTGAAGATGCTCCCGGGTGCCACCATCACCCCACCGCCACCGCATTCCAGCTGAGGAGACAGAACAGCAGGTCGGGGCCAGCGATGGACCACAGTGGGCGGGGGGGCGGGGGGGGAGCATCCCGCCTTACCACCTGGTTAAGAGGCCCGGCCGTGTGTGCCGACTCCCTCCCGGCACGGTAACAAAATAAAGATGGGAGAATAAAGGATGCAACAGGTTTGCTCTGGAGGAGAGGAGGTGTGAATATGGTTACGATCTCTTCATTAGAAACCGACCGAGACACACACACACAAACACAATGCACTTGTAAACACTGGAGTTATGTGTGTGTGTGTGTGCGTGTGTGTATGCACGTACGTACACCGATGACAACCCAACTTCATGCATGTGTGTAAACTTTGTGCAACAAATACTTGTACATGCCAAAAGACGAACCAGAACGGAAAATAAGAATTCTACATTTGAAAACATTTGATCAACATTCAGTATCGCTGTGCCTTGCAGTGTGCAGACAAAATGTACAAAGCCCGGTGGAAACCAACTCATGGCGGTAACAGCGTGAGTGAGAGTGAAGCACAGTGCACCGCGTCGCTGAGCCCTGCTCAGTAATCTGTCCTCGTGCAGATCTCTGCACTCTGCTGTCATTTAACAGCCGAGCCAGAAGGCCCACAACACATCTGTGGTGGACAGCAGCCTCGCCAACCTGTAGACACGTGTGTGTGCGTGTGCGTGTGTCCCACCCCCGACCCCCCCACTCCTCTCCCCCTTCCCGCCCACCCCCCTCATCATGTGAGTAGCAAGTGATAAAAAGTGTTTTTTCCTTTGTGTGTGTGTGTGTGTGTGTGTGTGTGTGTGTGTGTGTGTGTGTGTGTGTGTGTGTGTGTGTGTGTGTGTGTGTGTGCACATGTGTGTGCATGCATATACGTGTGTGTGTGTGTGTGTGTGTGTGTGTGTGTGTGTGTGTGTGTGTGTGTGTGTCCAGTGCCCTTGCCTCTGAATAGGACATTAATTACATTAGCATTACAGCGGGTGACTTCCAGTCAGGAAAAAAAACAAAAACGAAAAAAGAAAACATTATTAACAGGAAAGACATTTTTCAAAGACAAGTGCTCTCCTATTCATTCTGGGTTCCAAACGAAAATGGGATAGAATGAGCCCTGATGGAGCGCATGAAAGAGAGAGAGAGAGAGAGCGAGAGAGCGAGAGAGAGAGAGAGAGAGAGAGAGAGAGAGCGGCACACCACAGAAACACATAAAAGGAAAATCTGCTCTCATGAAATTGGGCCCAACATTTCTTTTTTATAGATTCTTTTGTTCTAGTCAAACATCCAAAATGGGGGAAGTAACTAAAAAAAATGAGAATAAGTGGGGACGAGACGCCGATAATAACTACTGATCAGCGGGAAGGAGACGTCTCAAAAAGGGCCCAGAAATAACCACCGCTAGCCCACAGGATGGCCGGCCACCGCTGTCTGGGTTCAGCCACGCACACACACATTACACATGTACACACACACACACACACTACACATGTACACACGCACACACGCAGGGCAGCAGTAGCTCAGGAGGTATAAGAGCGGTTGTCTGGAAACCGGAAGGTTGTTGGTTCGATCCCCGGGCTCCGCCTAGCAAAGTGTCGAGGTGTCCCTGAGCAAGACACCACCTAACCCTAACTGCTCCTGACGTGTTGGTTGTTACCTTGCATGGTTGACACCGCCGTCGGTGTATGAATGGGTGAATGTGAGGCAATACTGTAAAGCGCTTTGGATAAAAGCGATGATATAAATGCAATCCACGTACCATTTAATCTATTAAAAAGACATAATCTAGAGAATTTAGTCGCTGTGCAGATTGTTAAGTGCCATTTTCCACAACGTTGTGGACATGCACTGTCATGTAGTCATAGCCCCTCACTAAAACACATTTAATTATGCCTTCCATCTGATTTCCCTGCACACCCCCCCGCAAGGGAGGTACACCTCCCACTTTGAGAGACGCCGTCATAACTTGTTGTTCAACGGCGATACCGGTCTGTGATCAAACCATCAGAACCGTCTCTCCTGGCAGCTTCACTAAGGTTTCCGTTGCCGATATAATTTGTAAAAAAAAAGAAAAAATGAAATAAGATAAAATCACTCATGTTGTGCCAATTCCGTATGGGAGCGTTTTGCGTGAGCGTGTCTGCCAAGCATGTAAACAGTCATTTACTAAACGTCTTATCACCAAAGTGTTATTGTTAACATTCGTGACAAGCACGCTCACACGAAATGTTCTCAAGGCAGATTTGGCGAAGAAGTGACTTTAACTCCTTATATTGGTGAGGGAGGCTTTGGTGAAGAAAGTGCAGTTTTTATGATCGTGATGTTTTCTTGTGTAATATTGTTGTGTTATTGATTGTATTTTGTATGTTTGTTACCTTTATGCAATCACCTGCTGCCGCCTATATATATACATCGGCCAGGACAATGTTGGAAAAGGAGATTGTGCTTGCCTCAATGTACCTTCCAGGTTAAATAAAGAATACAAAATAAAATATATTCTAAAATAATGATATCGCTCATAGCCACAAGCATTAACTCTCATCTGTTGTATTTGTCAAACTATTTCACGTGTGCACGCTCTCGTCACACACACACACACACACACACACACACACACACACACACACACACACACACACACACACACACACACACACACACACACACACACAGACAGACAGACAGACAGACAGGCTCATGCACACGCCTACACCTGTGCTGCGCATCTCCCTTATGGACTGAAATATAATCAAAATGCTAAACAGTTCCATGCTTAATCTCTCGGCTTTTATGTAGATCTCTGCACGTGTGTGTGTGTGTGTGTGTGTGTGTGTGTCTGTGATCTCAGTGGTGTGGTAAGCAACCTTTGGAGCACACACACACATACACACACGCACATACACACACGTGCACACACGAACACACACACACACGCAATAAGTGAGAGGCAGGCAGGGAGATTGAGATGGCAGACCCAGGGTGACTGGGGGGGAGGTGACGGGCTGCACTACACCCTGCCGCCTGCAGGGGGCTCACACCACAACACTACACTTCACGTCTGTCTGGTGGTGAGCCAAGACAGCAACTCGTGGATAAGGAGGCCCCCTTACAATCACAGCAATGTTAAAATGGAGATCTTGAAAACAGGTCATGTGTTGCAAATCAATTATACAGTATATTCAAAGTGGTGTGATATAATGGGCATGGTGAATGGCCTGTGGCGCACCCACATAAACCGATTTGTGTGTGCTTGCTGGCATGTATGGGCGTATGGGCATATGTGTGTATGTGTGTGTGTGTGTGTGTGTGTGTGTGTGCGTGTGCGTGTGTGTGTGTGTGTTCCATTACTTGATAGAGTTCCTGAAGTGGTCCTCAGCAGGGTTCTTCACGGTGCAGCTGTTGAGGAGCCAGAGGTCCGCTTCTGAAGGGTCGTCTGGACACAGGGAGGGAGGGAGGGGAGCGGACACAGAGGATACTTAAGTTAATACTTATGTCTGAGTGATGAGGAAGACAGGATCCAATAAGCACAACATATCAGAGAGAAGACCCCACACCACACACCTAGCAAATATACTGTCAGAAAAAGTATCTTAATACGGATCTCAAAGTCAGATAATTAACTCACTCACTTATAGGATGTGGTCTGAATGCAACTAACGTTCTTAATGAACATTAATGCACACCTTAATCACCCTTAATAGCATAATTACAAGTAGATTCTAAGTATGAACAAAAGCATACAAAAATATAGATATGGCAAAAGGTTTTTATTGGAAAACAAATTTGCGCTCTAATTATTAATGCATTATTCTAATCTCACACAAACCAATCGGTTTTTTTAATGTAATTGGCATCATCACTTTTAATTGTATGAATGAGCTAATTAAGACGCATTAATTGTAATTTAGTGACTTTGTTTTGCAAAGTGCAATATGATGCTTAAAATTTTATTTAAAATTTTTTAATTATCGTTCACATTTTCCTATTTAAGTATGTCTCTTCAATTTCCATCTTTCCAGTCAAATACGTGGGGACGAGACCCGGTACGCAACCAAGTGGATGATTTGGACTTGGCTGGGCTCATACATCAGGAGAAATGGGCCAATGTTCCGTTTTGTGACACCGGGCTCGGCAACGACACCTCCAGGCACACCGGCGACAAGGCACACACGGCACCGCCAGGACAC
>PIJE02000452.1:175000-195000 GCA_002895965.2 Coryphaenoides rupestris | reverse complement strand
GAGAGAGAGAGAGAGGAGAGAGAGAGACCATAAGATTCAAAGGCAACCACACACACACACACGCATCAACAAAATTAACTTATGGTATTTGTCATCATCTTGTCACAAGGCGTATTTCACCTGCAGTGTTAATATCGTCAACACTTTATTGGCATCCAACATGCCAATAAAGCATGTTGGATTGTTGCGCTGGATCTGGGAAGGGGCTGAGGGTGGTTTTGGACAAGGCAAGACAAGCAGAAGTTACCTCGCTGAGAAATGTGCAGTAATTATGAGCATGAATACGCTTATTGATCGCTGACGTCTGAGCGAGCACAGTGTCTCCTTGTTACGCAGACACAAATGAACCGTTGTTGCTTTGCAGCCTGAGAAACAGGAAAGACCGCGAATAACGTTGTGTATTTTTTATTCCAGTAAACACGCCACACACCCACACCAACGTATCAGTGTGTCAGTGACATCATTTAGATTAGATAGATTCTGATTCAGACTTGGCAGGCACCAATGTGGGTGTTCGGTGAGTCCATTGGCGCCATGGGACTGTGTAGCCACCAGACCAGAGTCTCTGCTATAGACGTGTCCATAGTGGGTTTTAAAATAAGGTGGAGAGCCCGCCATGTTGTATGCCAGGCTGTCAATCACACGGCAAAGCAAATTTGGCCAATGACAGGATCGCTAATTATGCTTCCAGGCCAGACTTCATGAATATGATTGGATTGTAGATATTGGATTTTTTCTTTTCTTAAAAAAATAAAGAAAAAAAGACATTCCACTCGGGAATTCAGTTTTAGTTAATCATTTCTACAGGCTGTTATGGTCATTCGCCTGGTGCTTGACAAACATTTGAGACATTTGAATTTTTGTTTGGCTGAATTTGACACCAAATGGCATCACATTCCCTCAACTTTAAACTGGCCAACGGCTAGGCCATGCGTCTAGTATTACTGGTACACAAACATTTGCTGGGTTTTTTGGGTTTACTTAATTGGACATTTTTCAAATTCATAATTTATTGTTTCAAAGCGCCCGTGGAATTAGTTGATGAATACTTTTGAGGAACATTTAGGAACACAATACAATCCTACTTTATTGGCCACTCGAGGTGGAATATAGCTGGAATAAAGCATTATAAAGTGTTTATGTACTCTATACCATTGCAGTTGAATAATGTGTCGCCGGTGCAACGTTAGAATTTGCATTTCTTTGGCAAAGGACGCTTGACACTCCATTTCAGATCGCATTGGTCGACCTAAAAGACAAACAAAATATAGCAGAGCCGACCCACTGCACCTGAGGCCAGTATTATGGTGTGTGTGTTGGTCACAGTGGACCCACCTACATATTCTTTATATACATTTATTTATATGAATACTTGACCCCTGGGGGTCATCATATACACACCATTTCAATCACACTGCCGCCACCTCCCCCTGCATAGATGGGGAGACATGGGTCAGGGAGCAGGTGTGTGCAGCAAATGGGACAGGCTGATAGATCGAGTGATGGATGGCATGGAGGAGGAGGAGGAGGAGGGAGGAGAGGAAGGAGAGGGAGACGACGAGGGAGGGATGGGCGGGAGAGAACCTACGCACCCCCCCCCCCCCACCCCCCGGGTGAGAATGGAGCCACAAGATGAATACACCGCACGGGAGGAAAGAAGAAAAGTTTGGACGTGGAAAAAAGAACAATAGTGTGAAAGGGAAGGGAGATGAAGAGCGAAGAGGAATGTGGCGGGGCGAGAGAGCGAGAGAGCGAGAGAGAGAGAGAGAGAGAGAGAGAGAAAGTGAGAGAGAGAGAGAGAGAGAGAGAGAGAGAGAGAGAGAGAGAGAGAGAGCGAGGGGCAGAGAAAGAGAAAGTGAGAGAGAGAGAGAGAGAGAGAGAGAGGCCAAGTAAGAAACGATCGTAATAAACGTGAGGAGGGTGGCGATGGGAGAGAGGGATGATGAGTGTGGAACAGTAAAAAGGCGATCCGATGACCGACAGGAACAGGAAACGGAGGGAGTATAGGGAGGGGGGAAGGGGAAGGGGGCGGGGGGTGAAAGAGTAAACAAGAAGGATAGACAATGGAAAGGATGTATGAGCAGCATACTGTATACACCGAGTGACGGAGAAAATGAGAATAAAACACGTCCTGTTTTTGCAAAGTAGCTCTCGATTCCGAGACTAAACCTACGCGACGAGGACAGGCGAGATGCTTGTGTGTCCTCGTCGCCACACACACACACACCAGGCTTTGTTCACCTGACCCCCCAACCACTTCTTACTCACGTCAAACACAAAGCGCTCTCTTTTAAAAACACAGCTAAACTGTGTTTGGATATAGCAGATGGTTCTCATCTTGTAAAGTCAAACTTTGTTTGGGGAAACATCCGTTGGAGCTGTTGTATGCATTGTTGCATTTGCCGAAGTACTGTATGCGCCTGGATAATTATTCAGTGAGAATGAGGGCGAGAGAGAGAGAGAGAAGGGGAGAGAGAGAGAGAGAGAGAGAGCGAGAGCGAGAGCGAGAGCGAGAGCGAGAGCGAGAGAGAGGCTCAGCTGTGGGGTCACATTGTGCACACATAAACATGCACATCTTTGTGTGCACATATGTTTCTACAATTATTCACACGCCGTGAGATAGCTTCATGTGTCCCCGGCACCAAAATCCAAACTGAACGTTAAAAAAACGTCTAAAAAAGAAACAAAAACATGACATGAAATTGTATAATTTTGCCACCTGGGAAGGGGCAGTTGTCCATCGTAGACATTGTGACAAGGAGTGCTGCATTTAGCACGCAAGCAGCTATGAGCAAATGAAACATTCATATGAACACTTAAGACATACATTTAACACTAAGACACACATTTAACATTTAAAAACACATATCAGGTTGATTAATTCCTCCGAAGCTGCGACACCGAAAGATGATCCGTGCAAAGAAATAGAAATGTCTTCATTTTAAAGGGTGTGTGCTGAAGGGCTTGGAAAATGTGCTTGCCAAGTGTGATTTTAAACAGCTTGAAATTTAGTTAGTAGTGTGATTTAATATCAGTTAAAAAGGTGCCGTAGGTAATATTTAAGAGCTATCATTTGAGTGTACTTTTGAAATGTATACCGTTCCCGGCTAATGTGTGACCATGCAGGCCAGGGCATCTCTTCCCTGATTGGCTCAGGGAATCCATCTCACCTGTCAATCACAGGTGTGCGCGGTGCAATACTTCTCAATGGTTATAAAACGTTGAATCGTACCTACAGCACCTTTAATATGAGTTTATTTAGATGTGTCCTCATTAAAGGTTTGGATATCGGCCTTGTATATTTTGCAGGTTGTTGTCAGCCTGATTACATAAGACGACATCGGTATCGACCCGTCGGTTATAGGCCGTTGGACAAGCCTGACTCGTCTTAATCTCGTATCCAATATTGACATTGGATCCAAAACATACCGTGATATCCAAGTGGAACGATATTGACAAAAGCAAGACGGATAAACCCTCCACTGACTCACGGCAGTCAACTGAGAAGAGGAGGAAGATAATTACGTTGTTTTAATCATCTTTTGTTAATGTACAATAAGCTCAACTGACGACAAGAGGGCGGGACCAACAAGTGGTCGTTTGAGTTCAGGTCGTTCTGAACTGGGGAGCCACTGCAACAGAAGGAGACATTACACGATCAATATGCCATCCATATTCTATCGACAGCCCCAAGGGGTGTCGATAGAATAGGACACATCCATTACTGTGTGAATGGCTGAACTTGTGGGATGATTAACTCTTACCTCGTTGTAAGGGCGGATGGGTGGATGGTGGAAGGAGGAGAATGATGTTGGCACACAAGGTACGGAGCTCAGAGTCAGTGCATTCTGAGCTCCGTGGGTTGAGACAACAACAATCAGAAACTAATGTTAGTTGGAGCAGGTTGAGGTTGAAGTTAAAAACGGAGAGCTTCCCCGACTCTCTCTGTTGCGTAGAACAGATTTTGGGCTGATTTCTCTTATATTTGAGTCGGGTCGGATTTCACAGGGAAATGTGAGATGTGAGATGTAAGATAATGAAAAATAGATATATATTTCATAGCTTTTTTTAAATGTGTACAAGGTTTAACAATGATTAGAACTAATATTTGTTTCTGATTGTTATCGTCTCAAGCCAAGGAGCTCAGAATGCACCGATTCTTACTTATAGTACCGATTCACATCTTCTACCATTCCAGCAAGATAGCTGGAAATGTAACAAGCTAGTTCCACTCATGCTATATTGCTATATAGATATTATGGATTTTCCAATGTCAACACCGAATCGACAACGAAAGTGAGCAAAAACTTGCACTTTTGCAAAGAAGTTGTAAATGAAAGAAAAAAAGAAAAGTGTGGTAAGAGTACGGCGCGATAAAATGAGTCCCAACTACAGGCGCGTGAAAGCGTGAGGTGGCGACGGGTATAATTGGACCGGCGTTCGCGTGCCTGATACTTTAACACAACAGACAGTCACCGTTTTATTTCTCTCCCATCTCAGTCTTTCTTTTTTGGTGTAATTTCACCAAAGTCACCCGGTCCATAGCTCTCAGTCTCCTTAACTTCTGATTCCTTCGCTCCTTAGTTTGAGGTTTTTTTTTTTACTCCACCATGCCGGTCTTATCTTCTCTCGTCTCTACATCATTTTAATCTTTAACCGCCAAGAGAGCGAGAGTGAGAGTAAGAGAGGGAGAAGAGACAGACACATGCATGTTCGTTCTCACAAATCTAACACTCACTGTGTACGTTGTAAATGTGACATGTGTGTTGCAATAATACACATTTAACTTTTTTTTACATTTGAAAAGGTAGTAATATATCCAAGGAGCGCTCTACTAATGTCACTTATCACCCAAAATAAACTAATCAATCAGACTTGAATCGACCCCCCCCCCCCTGTTGAATTTCACAAGAAGTGGTGCACAGGGTTGTTGGTCCTTCACTTCGTGCTGTCCATTAAATTCTCCTCAGATATAAAAGTACACTATTTTCCCTGCTTAGATTCCCTCGCGATTTCCATCCAGGGGGGGGGTGGTGGCTGAGAGTGGGAGTATGGGGGGTGGCGGGGGGAGTTTGTCCTGGGAGTCAGCCCTTGCTTCCAGATCCTTCCCTGCTTTATTTACTTGGGAACTTGGGAACCTTAGGAGACCTGCCTCCCTCTTCCCGAGCATCGTAAACCTATCACACACAGCTCTTTAATCCCAGAGCGCTCTCCGTCGCTCCCTCTCTCCCCGCTGGCTCGTCGCAACGTCTCCTGATGATAGACATTATGTACAACCTCGCCTCCATTAATATCGCCGCCGCCGCCACCGCCGCCTCCTCCTCCTCCTCCTCTGAATTGCGCCGAAAACGGGGGGCTACTTTAACTTTCCAAACTCCCGAAAACACTCCCTGAGCAGCTGTACAAACAGGATGCCTAAACCCTGCAGCGAGTTACGTCTCTCCAACACAAACCAGCAAACACTGTGTTTCATACTGAATTTCCGAACATGGTATCGTTAAGTTATTGTTGGGCTTAATTTAGACATTGCGGCCTCCATTATATTCCAAATGTTTTTCCAAAATGCATCCATCCAAACCTTGACCAAACCTTCTATCAACTCTTTCTAGCTTGAGGATTCACACACACACACACACACACACACGGAGCTAAAGTTGCAATGATTACCTCATGACGATTGGGTATATATATAGAAGTTGAATATTGTACACTTTCGCTCCCCTGTAAAGGAGGACTGGGGGGGTGGTTATAGATAGAATCACCCAGACTTTGAATAGTACAAACCGATCACACCATTTGTGTGTGTGTGAGATTGGCTTCCATCAAAGGATTGCCAGAAATTCTGCACACAACTTTGGTCCTGAATTGTGTGAGATATATTAGGGCCGAGGGCAGAGGCATGTATGTGTGTGTGCATGTGTGTGCATGTGTGTGTGCATGTGTGTGTGCATGTGTGTGTGCATGTGTGTGCATGTGTGTGTGCATGTGTGTGTGCATGTGTGTGTGCATGTGTGTGTGCATGTGTGTGTGCATGTGTGTGTGCATGTGTGTGTGTGTGTGTGCATGTGTGTGTGTGCATGTGTGTGTGCATGTGTGTGTGCATGTGTGTGTGCATGCAGACATCCGCCCTAGGGGTCAATATGATTCTCCTGATGGTTGTGACTACAATACTATGTGAACCGCCAAGACCATGACCTACTTTAAACCCCTTACCCACCGCCACCCCCACCCCTCCTCTCACCGTGTCGCTTCCCCTTATATATCCCCCGATCACAGATGCATTATCCTCCTAGCCTCCATGTTACCACACACACACACACACAGACACACAGACACACACACACACACACACACACACACACACACACACACACAGACACACACACACACACACACACACACACACACACACAGGGCACTGTGACCTTGGGATGGGACGGGGTGCAGAGAGGGTGGGGGGCTTGACGGCGAGCGTGACAAGGGGTGGCTCTGGGGTGAAGAGACACACTTGACTGAGCTAACAGGAAGTGTCTGAGCGACCGAGGGAGCGAGGGAGCGAGGGAGCAGGAGCGTAGTCGACTGGATGGTGGTTAGCTAGCCGGTTAACGGGCTGGACGGGACACCATCTGGCCCCGGCTGACCGACTGACTTACTGCCCCCTGCGTACCGGGCGGCCATACCGGCCCCCCCGCGCTCGGAGGGAAGGTGGTGTTCGGCGACGTCGCACCATGACTCGAGCTAATCTTGCGCAACGGAGCGTCAGCGGTGGTGGTGGTGGTGGTGGCGGCGGTGCAGGTGTCTCGAATTTCTGGCCCCCTGTTTGATGAGGGGGGGATTATGTAAGATGGTGTTAGATGCTGCCTCCACCCCCTCCCCACCTCTCTCTCTCGGCAGAGCACATTTCATATGAGACTCTGCAGTCCTGTACTCGGTTTAGACACCATAACAAAACAGACCGGATCCAGGGAAAATAAAGTTGTCAGACACTTATAATTAGAATCTGAGCCTGTCAGTGGCACCTTTAGAGGACGAATCTATTGAGGACTGCTATTGCCCTGAAGGTTTACGTTGCAGACATTCCAGGGCAGACGCACTCTCACTCAATACTGGACCAATTACAACGGATGCACGGTCTGCATTTGTCTCTTAGAACCAAAATGATGGGGCAAAAAGAGTCCAGGTTGAAAAATCCCCCAAGTTATCCTTTAATTGCGTGTTTATTGAGGAGAGACAGAGACAGAGAGGACACCGACAGACAACAGACAGACAGACAGACAGACAGACAGACAGACAGACAGACAGACAGACAGACAGACAGACAGACAGACAGAGAGAGAGAGACAGGAACGTTCCCAGCTGCGCTTCTGTCTAAAAGGTTCCTGCTCCTCAGGGAGGTGTGTGCGTGCATGCGTGTGTGTGTGTGTGTGTGTGTGTGTGTGTGTGTGTGTGTGTGTGTGTGTGTGTGTGTGTGTGTGTGTGTGTGTGTGTGTGTCTGTGTGTGTTTGTTTACCATGCCAGACTATGTGTGAGTCTTTGTGTTTGCTAGACATGGCAAAGTGTCGCTTACTTCCAGTGACATTTTACAAACACAGACACCCACACCCACACACACACACAGGGGCCTTGGGGTATTGATGGTCGGTTTATCTGTCAATCAGGTAGACGGATTACTTAGCTGTCATCATAAGCACACACACATGCATGAGCGGACACACCCCTCGCGTACACACACACATAATATATTAATGATAGCTTGCAGCCTAGATTAAGCACCGTTTAACAATTTGGTACACTTCTACTATTTGCACACGTTGACTATTTGACGAATGTTGTGTCATTCCAAAGTCAATTAAACGTAGCGGAACACTGAAGAAAAAAAAACAGTACTGTCGACTAAACGCTGACCTTTGGTGGTATAAATTTGTACTTCATTTTTTACCGTAAAACAATCTCTCAAAATGGTTATTCACTCGTCACTTTCTGAGGAAAAGTTGTTTCTACGACATCTAAGACAGCACAAATCTAAGACATCCACGTGTTCCAACGTACTCCTAGTGTGGAGTGTGCGTAGTTGAGTGTGTGGGTCTGATCAGCCATCAGACTCGGGGCCAGGTGAGGCCGCCTTAAACCAGCCACCAACACACACACACACACACACACACACACACACACACACACACACACACACACACACACACACACACACACACACACACACACACACACAGCTTTAGATATCCTTATGAAGTGCAGATACTTTATGCTGAATCAGACTGGATTACTTGCCACCCACCGAATGTTGCTGTTGCCAGCTTTCTTTCAGGTGATGATTTTTTTTCCCCCTTCTCGTGTTAGCCTAAGTCGGTGCCGAGTGCCAACGGTACCATTTTGGATTAAGCAATGGGGGGGCCGAAGGGGGATGAAAGCTAGTGGGGATAATAAAAACACATATGGGGGAGGGGGGGTGGGAGGGGGCGGAGGGGGATGGGGGGATGGGGGGGAGGGGGCAGTGTTGGAAAGTGGAAAGACGTAAGCTAGAAAATGCACAAGCAAAGGGTTGATCTGGAAAAAAGACAAAATACAGGTGGGAACGGTGAAAATGTGGTCTCACCTAGAACACACAAACACACACACACACACACACGTCAAACCAAGATCCAACACTACTGAGGGTCTTGACAGCCGCTTTTCCTCGCTCTGTTTGTGTGTACGTCTGTGTGCGCACGTGTGTGTCTGTGCGTGTGTGAATGCATGTGTATGTGTGCGCATGTGTGTCTGTGTCTGTGTGTGTGTGTGTGTGTGTGTGTGTGTGTGTTGTGTGTGTGTGTTGTGTGTGTGTGTGTGTGTACGCATGCGTAACTGCGGTAGCGCACGCCGTGTTAGGCACAGCGCGGCGCCCACCAGAGCGTTCACGACAACAGTTTGACAACATCTTAAAAACCTCCACTCACTCGAGATTCATCCGGCTACACAACACTTGGGAGTCCATTACATTGAGAGAGAGAGAGAGAGGGATGCAAGGGAATGATCTGGAATAGACATGAAGGTGAGGAAGGAAGATTCAGACTAGAGAACCTGAGGTACAGTAAGTCAGAGAGAACGGGGGAAGTCAGATAAAATGGTAAATGGATTGCATTTATTTAGCGCTTTTATCCAAAGCGCTTTACAGTATTGCCACACCTTCACCCATTCATACACCGACGACGGTGTCAACCATGCAAGGTAACAACCAACACGTCAGGAGCAGTTAGGGTGAGGTGGCGTCTTGCTCAGGAACACCTCGACACTTAGCTAGGCGGAGCCCTGGGATCGAAACCAGCAACCTTCCTCTTGCCAGACAACCGCTCTTACCTCCTGAGCAACTGCCGCCCCGCCCCATGGATAACAAAGCAGCTCGATGCTGGATGTCAGCTCGCGCAGCCAAGTCAAACCAGAACACACATTGGATTTGAAGGGATTCCTCGAGGCTTGTCCAGAGTGTCTGACTGCCACAGCTGTCGGAGGAGAGGAATGCATATTCGGCAAGGACCCATCTCCAAAAAGGCCGTAAAAACAGTCGGCCAGCCACAGTGGGGGAGCGGTAGGGTCTATAACTCGGCAAATGCTTGCACCATGCTTAGCGTGGTGCAAGTTAGTCCATTCAGTCTAGTTTCCATTGTGCAATGAGATGGCAATCGCTTGCATAAGAAGAAGTGACACGCATGAAGTAAGTAAGATATATACTGCATGGAAAGATAAGGGGCCAAGATAAATTGACAATCGTCTAAAAATGATCTAGCACGCTCGATACCCTCGAGGTATCCTAGTATAGTTATGTTGTTTATCTGATCAAGTTCCAGCAGCTGGCAAACCGTGCAGTAATCAAAGCCCCATTCTGGGCACAAAACGCCGTCTTTATGATGAATGCTATGGGCCTTAAGTGAAGACTCCAGTCCGCCTTGTGAACATTGAATTGAATCCCCGTGGTCTAGTCTATGAATACAGAATCTATGCTTGTGTGGGGGTTGTTGATTACGCAATCAAAAGAAACGATGGTGCATCATATATCGGGACCGATAGACCATATTACCATCGATTGATGATGATAATTAAAGAGTTTTTCATCCTTGTGTTGAATCCTCATTTGTATTGACTGCATGTTCCCGTTTCCCGGCACCGACACACACACACACACACACACACACACACGGGCAGGCTATGTGTACTTCTTAGAAGAGGAGACGGGAGTGAATTTGCTGGCAGCCCTGGAGAGACTCCCGTTTTTAAAATCCCCCCCCCCCCCCCCGGAAGGCATTTTCAATTTGCTCCAGCGTACAGCCGCCGCGGAGCGTGACTGTCATGTTTAGTGTCGTGTCAGCCACGTTGACGAGTGTCCGTAGTGAGTTGTGACTGCTGTGAACGCAAAACTCTGAAGTGCGGCGACTCCGACTAGTCGTGCCGTCGGGAAGACAGGAGGAAGGTGAGTAGCAGGGCTGCCCGTGAAAGTGATATGAAGTAACCAAACCACGGGGATATTTAAAAACCTGAACAGGCGTGTCTAACAGCCCCCCCCCCGATGGATGCGGCCAGCAGGAGGGATGTTCCAAAAATGTGTTGGCTGAAAGCACGGTGTGTGTTCACGGTTGGACTGGCCAAGCGGGCCAGGCAGTTTCTTGTGTGAAAGACATGACGGACCAGATATCTGGACGGATGCGTGGTGCATCCATTAGGGAAGAACAGTGTTTATTCACATCTACAGTAAATTAAATACACTTCTGTACGTACTTAAAGGAATAAATTGTGCAGCTTGAGGTCCTGATTATTTGTCTTCAAATGGAGTTCTAATGGATTCCCCACCAAACAGTGCAGGGGGTTTTCCATTTTGTTTGCGATATAATCTCTCATCAAGTTAGCTTGGCGGTTAAACCAATTATTCGCCAAATCAATCAACTTCGTCGTCCTTTTCTCGTGCCAACAACGGAATCAGAAATGGGCCGTGAATGAAGGGTGGAAAAGCTTCTTCCTGCAAATTTTTGCCAGATCGTTCCAATATTACAATTCTGAGTTTGACTTTATTTTTGACAACCAAAAACACATTTGTTAATCAACACATGAGATGCACAATCAATGGGGGCTGATGACATTTGAAAAGTCGATTTTTGTGCGTTCATATTTGAACACCAGGGGAATTAGTTGGGAATTAGGAGTGACTTGCACACTAACACATGAATTATTCTAGACACTAGCTTTGGCTAGACAGCTGTCGCACTGTCCAAACACAAAACAGTCCTGAATAAGGCAAACAAAGGCATTTAACATACATATATGCTCCATATCCTGTAAAACAAACATTTCAAGCGGTTTCCTAGATATTAGATATTATGTATGTCCATAACAGTGCCCATGTCATGGGTTTTTACTGGTACAACACTGTACGAAGTGCCAGTGTGAGCTACTCATGAATATTGCCTCATTACACAAAACAGACTTATCTATCTCTCTCATGGCGGCGGGTGTGTGTGCGTGAGTGTGTGTGTGTGTGTTTGCCTCCAAGTCAACTGTCAAAATCATGTGCACTGTAGTAACGGCCGTCACTTTCCAATTTCACAACAATAACAGACCCGGCAAATATTGACACAACATTTTCTAAGACATTACAAATGTGATTATGTTTGCTGTTTGCCCTGGGAGATGGCAGTTTATATTCAATGAGGTGTGTGCACGTGTGTGTGTGTGTGTGTGTGTGTGTGTGTGTGTGTGTGTGTGTGTGTGTGTGTGTGTGTGTGTGTGTGTGCGCGCATGCGTGTGGCTCTATTGGATACAGAAACATGTGCAAGTCAACAAAAGAGATGAATATGTGTGTGTGTGTGTGTGCGTTTCTGTTTGGGTGTGTGACTGTGTGTGTGTCTGTGTGTCTTTGTGCAGGTGTGTGTGCATTTCTGCACATGTGTGTGTGCAAGCCTGTGTATGTGTGTATATGTGTGTGTGCATGTGCGCGTGTACGCTTGTGTGTGGTGTGGTTACGGCAGTTTTACCTTAGTTCTGTGTGCACAGCAGAATTTGTTTGAGGAAGCTAGGTCGCATACAGAAACACACACTGTACACACTGCATGTGTATGTCTGTGTGTGTTTGCTGTGCACAAAGTGTGCATTTTTATTCCTTTGTCGTCCCAACACGGCACAAGATCCACACAAAAGCAGCTGGACAGAGAGATGAAATGAAAGAAAGACGTTTTATGTGTTTCATCGACTCAATGACAGCTCCTGTTGATGTGTAACAAAAAAATAGAAAAGAATAAGCAAACTGGAAAGGTGTGCATGTGCCCTCAGCGCCCTCTCCAAATACTGAAAGATGCAAATTAGCAGGTGCTGATGGAGGGGTTGGGGTGAGGGGTGTGTGTGCGAGTTAGTGGCTTTCAGAGAAAGTGAATGGATTTAATTGAAGTCCGATTGTAGCTGCGTGGGTTGAAGCATGAGTGTGATTTTAAGTGAAACCGGTGGGTGTGTTTGAATTATAAATGCTGGCCAAGCTCAGCGGTGGGGGTGGGGGTGGGGGTGGGGTGGGTACTGTTGTCTTGCGAGCCTCAGTTTTCTTCAACCGCGTTGACTTTCGTTAACCCGACGCGCCAGATGGTTTGTTACATGGAACCGTGGGAAGTCGTCCTTTGAAACTGCTTGGAAAAGGGCAGGCAAACATTTTAAATTAAAATTAAATACTTGGCAGGTGATTGGATGAACCATCTGTCCGTCACCACCGCCACGCCCGTAGGTGCCAGCGGTTCCTCTGGATTCTCGTGAATGCAGAGGTCTCCAAGGAAAGACTTTGGTAACGGTATTGGAAATGTTAATTCAAGTTTAAGAAGTATGAAGGCCCAGAAGTCACTCAAGTGCTGGAAATGTGATCGTTTATCCAAAGAGTCCCGTGATGCGCCACAAAAGGCCACCCTACAGGTGCTGTTCAAGAAGTTACCAAGAGAAGTTTAGCTGCGATAAAGTGTTGAATCCTTCCAGAAGGCAAACCTTCGACGAAGAACGTTTTACCCGATATCTTTTGGGACCAACGTGCCTGTGTAAAAAAGTAGGCCTAGCCTCCCTGCGCGGAAACATGCCTACCACAAGGTATTTTCACTTTAAACAGAATATCCTCAAAACAAAATGGGGGGGGGGTTGTGCCTGTGTGTGCACGCATGCCCAGAGGAAGGGGGAATGGTACAACAGGGAAATCTGCAAATGATACGATAAGATTGCAACGCACGCGCACACACAGCTAGTTTTATGCCCCATCCCCACCACACAGTGGGGGCTTCCATTAGGAGTTTGCTTCGCCTCAGCTTCCCGGGGCAGCTAACAACCCCAGCCGTACACATTTACGCTCCACATTTAAAGGCCTCCTTAATTCGATTAATAGCAATAATTAGACAACGCGCCACTCGCGCAATTCTGGGCGGGAATTGAAACAATTTGGGTCACCGGGCCCCCGTGCTCCCCGAGCCGAGGCGAGCCAAAGGAACATGCAAATCAGATGCAAATGCCGTGCACGGTTGAAAATGTAGTTATGGGCCCTGGAAATAAATACTGAATTTAGCCTCTTGGCATTCCTAAAAGCAGCCGGTTGGGACCCGTATGCAAATGAGATGCAAACAGCCCAGACACCCCCCCCCTCCCCCCGTGATAGGCTGCAGCGTAGGTGTGGGAGGGAGGGAGGGAGGGAGGGAGGGGCTGGGATTTTGGTGCGTTACTTTTGATGTGGACGGCTTGAATTCAACTCAGGACGTCTTTATTTATTCACGGTTTTTTTTCTTCTTTTTCCTTTCTTCGATTTGCTTCCTCCCTACCTACCTACCTACCTTCCTTCCTTCCGTCCTTCCTTCCTTCCTTCCTTTGCGAATGTGATTTATTTATTCATATTTTGGACGCGTGCCTAATCCTCGTCTTTGATTCAGCGCCGTCGTGCGTCGACTGCATGTGGACAGATACCCCCGGGGTGAGGGGTGGGAGGGAGGGGGGGGGGAGGGAGGGGGGGGAGGAGGGAGGTGGGGGGGGGGGGGGCTGAGAGTGAAAGCAGGAGCGCTAAATAAGATAGCAGGTAGATGGCGAACAGGAAATGAATGCGGCGGTAATGAGATGGAGACACAGAGAGACGAGTCAGGAGGCGAACGCGAGACAGAAGGCAGAGCACAGAGGAGAGAGAGGCACGGGGTGGGGAGGGGGGGGGAGGGGAGAGAGACACAAGAGTGAGAGAGAGAGAGAGAGAGAGAGAGAGAGAGAGAGAGAGAGAGAGAGAGAGAGAGAGAGAATGAAGGTGGGTGGGTGGTGAGGGAGGGGCGGTGGGGCATCATTTGATAGGTAAACACAAGTGACTGTTTGTTGCCAGCTGATTAGCGGATGAATTGAGAGAGGCAGCGGTAGAACACAGGAGAGAGTACAGAAAAAGTGAAGATAGACACAGAAAGGAACTGTAGAAAAGTGCATCCTTCGCTCCTAAATGAGACGTTTTCCAAAGGGTGAAGACAAATGCAATCTGCGCCGATTAAAATGTGTGCACGTATGTACACACAGACGCACACACACATGTGGCCCTTCTGTCCTGCATTTTATTTTATAGCAAGTGGAAACTTAATGCAATCGCTTGCACACGCACATGCATGCGCACACACCCACTCACACACACACACACACACACACCATATGACACCATGACTGGGTCACCTTAGTAAGTTGGCAATATCTTCCCAGATTACACGTGTCACTTGTATTGTAGGACACAGACACACAGACACAGACACAGACACAGACACACACACACACACACACACACACACACACGCCTGTATCTGCACCTGCCAAGTCACCATATTACTCAGAGTAACACGAGGTGTTCAGCGGGCGACAGCTCGTGTCAGGCGTGCACGCGTGTTCCAATCGTGTGTCGCACCATCTCTTTACCTGCAACCTGGCAACACGCGCAAAGCTCCTAATCGCAATCTCTAGCCTGTGTGTGACACACACACACACACACACACACACACACACACTGAGATACACGCCTACGCAGACGCGTGGACACAGGCAGGCCTGCGTGGCGGTGTGTGTGTGTGTGTGTGTGTGTGTGTGTGTGTGTGTTGTCTCCCAACACGGCACAAGATCCACACAAAAGCAGCTGGACAGAGAGATGAAATGAAAGAAAGACGTTTTATGTGTTTCATCGACTCAATGACAGCTCCTGTTGATGTGTAACAAAAAAATAGAAAAAAGTTGCAGAAGAATAAGCAAACTGGAAAGGTGTGCATGTGCCCTCAGCGCCCTCTCCAAATACTGAAAGATGCAAATTAGCAGGTGCTGATGGAGGGGTTGGGGTGAGGGGTGTGTGCGAGTTAGTGGCTTTCAGAGAAAGTGAATGGATTTAATTGAAGTCCGATTGTAGCTGCGTGGGTTGAAGCATGAGTGTGATTTTAAGTGAAACCGGTGGGTGTGTTTGAATTATAAATGCTGGCCAAGCTCAGCGGGTGGGGGTGGGGGTGGGGGTGGGTACTGTGTGTCTTGCGAGCCTCAGTTTTCTTCAACCGCGTTGACTTTCGTTAACCCGACGCGCCAGATGGTTTGTTACATGGAACCGTGGGAAGTCGTCCTTTGAAACTGCTTGGAAAAGGGCAGGCAAACATTTTAAATTAAAATTAAATACTTGGCAGGTGATTGGATGAACCATCTGTCCGTCACCACCGCCACGCCCGTAGGTGCCAGCGGTTCCTCCGAGGACGCCGATTCGTCCGAACCGCTGGATGTTCGGCCTGGCAAGATGGATTCTCGTGAATGCAGAGGTCTCCAAGGAAAGACTTTGGTAACGGTATTGGAAATGTTAATTCAAGTTTAAGAAGTATGAAGGCCCAGAAGTCACTCAAGTGCTGGAAATGTGATCGTTTATCCAAAGAGTCCCGTGATGCGCCACAAAAGGCCACCCTACAGGTGCGTTCCAAGAATGTTACCAAGAGAAGTGTTGAATCCATCCTAGAAGGGCTAAACCTTCGACGAGTAACTTTTGTACCCGATATCTTTTGGGACCAACGCGCCATGTGTAAAAATAGTTAGGCCTAGCCTCCACTGCGCGGATTGACATGCCTACCACAAGGTATTTCAACTTAAACAGAATATCCTCCAAACAAAATGTGTGTCGCATCCGCATGCCCACGAGGAAGGGGGGAATGGGGTACATAACAGGGAAATCTGGCAAATGATACGATAAGATTGCAACGCACGCGCACACACAGCTATTTATGCCCCCATCCCCACCACACAGTGGGGGCTTCCATTAGGAGTTTGCTTCGCCTCAGCTTTCCCGGGGCAGCTAACAACCCCAGCCGTACACATTTACGCTCCACATTTAAAGGCCTCCTAATTCGATTAATAGCAATAATTAGACAACGCGCCACTCGCGCAATTCTGGCGGGAATTGAAACAATTTGGGTCACCGGGGCCCCCGTGCTCCCGAGCCGAGGCGAGCCAAAGGAACATGCAAATCAGATGCAAATGCCGTGCACGGTTGAAAATGTAGTTATGGGCCCTGGAAATAAAATATCTGAATTTAGCCTCTTGGCATTCCTAAAAAGCAGCCGGTTGGGACCCGTATGCAAATGAGATGCAAACAGCCCAGACACCCCCCCCCCTCCCCCGTGATAGGCTGCAGCGTAGGTGTGGGAGGGGAGGGGGAGGGGGAGGGAGGGAGGGGCTGGGATTTTGGTGCGTTACTTTGATGTGGACGGCTTGAATTCAACTCAGGACGTCTTTATTTATTCACCGTTTTTTTCTTCTTTTCCTTTCTTCGATTTGCTTCCTCCCTACCTACCCACCTACCTCCTTCCTTCCTTTCCTTGCTTCCTTTGCGAATGTGATTTATTTATTCATATTTTGGACGCGTGCCTAATCCTCGTCTTTGATTCAGCGCGTCGTGCGTCGACTGCATGTTGGACAGATACCCCGGGGTGAGGGTGGGGAGGGAGGGTGGGGGTGGAGACAGAGGGGCGGGTGGGGGAGGAGGGGGGGGGGAGGAGGGGGAGGCTGAGAGTTGAAAGCAGGAGCACTAAATAAGATAGCAGGTAGATGGCGAACAGGAAATGAATGCGGCGGTAATGAGATGGAGACACAGAGAGACGAGTCAGGAGGCGAACGCGAGACAGAAGGCAGAAGCACAGAGGAGAGAGAGGCACGGGTGGGTGGAGGGGGGGGGGGGGGGGGGAAGACACATAGAACTGTGGGAGATGTGCCAAGAGGAGAGAGAGAGAGAAGAGAGAGAGGAGAGAGAGAGAGAGAGAATGAAGGTGGGTGGTGGGTGGAGAGGAGGGAGGTGCGGTGGGGCATCATTTGATAGGTAAACACAAGTGACTGTTTGTTGCCAGCTGATTAGTGGATGAATTGAGAGAGGCAGCGGTAGAACACAGGAGAGAGTACAGGAAAAGTGAAGATAGACACAGAAAGGAACTGTAGAAAAGTGCATCCTTCGCTCCTAAATGAGACGTTTTCCAAAGGGTGAAGACAAATGCAATCTGCGCCGATTAAATTGTGCACGTATGTACACACAGACCACACACACGTGGCCCTTCTGTCCTGCATTTTATTTTATAGCAAAGTGGAAACTTAATGCAATCGCTTGCACACGCACATGCATGCGCACACACCCACCCACTCACACACACACACCAATATGACACCATGACTGGGTCACCTTAGTAAGTTGGCAATATCTTCCAGATACACGTGTCACTTGTATTGTAGGACACACACACACACACACACACACACCACACACACACACACACACACACACACACACACACACACACACACACACACACCACACACACACACACACACACACACACACACCTGTATCTGCACCTGCCAAGTCACCATATTACTCAGAGTAACACGAGGTGTTCAGCGGGCGCCAGCTCGTGTCAGGCGTGCACGCGTGTTCCAATCGTGTGTCGCACCATCTCTTTACCTGCAACCTGGCAACACGCGCAAAGCTCCTAATCGCAATCTCTAGCCTGTGTGTGACACACACACACACACACACACACACACACACACACACACACACACACACACACACACACACACACACACACACACACACACACACACACAGTGAGATACACGCCTACGCAGACGCGCGGACACAGGCAGGCCTGCGTGGCGGTGTGTGTGTGTGTGTGTGTGTGTGTGTGTGTGTGTGCGCTTAGCACTAAGACGCACATTGGAAGGCGGCAGTGACAAGTGATTAAAGGGACTGCTCTGATCAAAGAGCGCTACTGCTAATGCTATGCATATGCGCACACATGCGCACACACACATGCGCTCAGACTTAAGTACCTACACACACACGTGTGACACTAGGAATACCTGAACACGGCTAACCGAGCATGTTGACACGCTCTCCTCTCTGTGTGGCTCTATTGTAGTTTCCAGGTGATAAATGTAAACATTGCCTGTTTTGTAGAAACAGGATTATCTGTGTGTGTGTGTGTGTGTGTGTGTGTGTGTGTGTGGTGTGTGTGTGTGTGTGTGTGTGTGTGTGTGTGTGTGGCGTACACAGTGTTCAGGATAGGGGTGTGAGGCAGTGGGAGATGCTAATGATTGACCGGTGGGTTTTATTAAACCGCAAATAGTGTCACATTGACAGCGTTCCGTAAACTTTAATATCTCACTTCTACAGGGGAGATTTAGGATGACCAATGCCACTCAAAATCATTTTGATCGTGTCCAGGAAATGCACAGGAATACTCGGACTAAGGCCAACTATCCTAAAATGAGTAATAAATAAAATGTGAATGAATCAATAGCTTATTGGATTGGAGATGAAGAATTGTAATAAAAATTGTCACATCATTCAAATTGCTAGACTATTGATTTGAAGCTTTCTTTCTTTCTCCAAGGATGTTTTTTTGGGGGGTTCCAAAAATACTAAAATGTGATTTAGATGAGCATGTGTGTGTGAATGAGTGAGTGTGTGTGTGTGTGTGTGCGTGCGTGCTTGTGTTGCTGTCTGTCTCCGTCTATGCATGAGCGCGTATCCGGTCGCTCGGAGGGTTGCTGGTGAGGCAGGATCCCAGTAAAGGGAGGCCTCCCATCAATTAATAAATCATTATAAAAGCCGGCATTTAAAGTGTTTTTCCCTGTAAATAATTGATATCTTTGTTCACAGGAATTGTTTATCACGGAGCAGAGCAGAGAGGAGAAAGAGACAGTAGGAAATTAGATGGTAAAGGAAAGAGAGACACACACACACACACACACACATTGCCAGTGTGAATCGGTCCTGGTGCGATGATCACAGGATGTCCAGATGAGCTATAATAAACTATAATAAACTATAATAAACTATAATAAACTACTCCATCGAGTCACTTTGGCTGGCTATAGGTGGCATGAAGAGAGCACGAGACACTCGAAAGCATCGTCTTTTCTGGGGGTTTTTTAAGCACAAAGACTTACTCAAGAGCTAAAACTAACTCGTGTCCAAATGACTTGAACCGGCAGCCGCCCAGCAGGTGGGCGTCCAGACAGGCCGATGGTGCTGCTGCTGCAGGACACAACATGACCTTTCATGAAATGCCAAGTGCTCCACCTTGTTGTTGTTGTTGTTGTTGTTGTTGTTGTTGTGGCTCAGTTTCAAACGATCCACCGAGACTCACTCATTCAGAGTTCTCATGGACTCTGCCAAGCTTTCATCCTTAAGCAGGGTTAGGGTAAGTGGCACTTAAAACTACCACTTAGCATCATGGAGCATCTTATCTTAGCTATCTTGCCGTTTTCCAGCGAGAGGGTAAACCAAGCAATTATGATGAGCGCTCGAAACTTGTTGTTTCAATTGTTCCACGCTCTTTGAACAAACAATACTGATCGTAAGTCGCTTTGGACAAAAGTGTTTGCTTAAGGCCCTCCATGTAAATGTCAAATAGCAAATGGTCTTTGGCAAAAACAAAAAACTAAATGTGCCCATATAGAAGGTCTGAGAAGCCAAGAAG
>PIJE02000452.1:75000-170000 GCA_002895965.2 Coryphaenoides rupestris | reverse complement strand
CGCCTGCTCACCCATTAGATGTTGATAATCAGGTCACGAGGCAAATTAGCTTGTGGAGTATTTATGGTAGCCTACGCATAAAGCAGGCTATTAAATGTCAATGTCTTGGTGTCAAAAACATCAAATGACCAGATAATAAAATGTAATTATAAAAATGTATGTGTATGTATGTGTGCATGTTATTTGGGGTAGACATGCACATTACATGTGCAAATACATCATTCAGAGAAAAGTATGGGCACTTATGATTTGTGCCATTCATTGGAAATATGTACCAAACATACACATATGTTTGGTACTGTATTCAGCCCAGGTGCATGGGACTCAGATTCAAGTCCTTTTATTAAGGTGGGAATATTTAGCTATCGCTTCCCAGGCAATTGGTCAAAGTACTCCTAGGGATAGATATAGATAGATGTTTGAAAAGCAAAGTCAAGGCGAAGTGTTTTATTGTCACATGTACATCATAACAGGGCCATTATGAACAGTGAAACTCAAGGCACGCGACACACAACTCCTCACAATCAATCGCTCGCTCTCCATCAAACACTCAGCCCTGGTCATAAGGTGGTGGTGGTGACGAAGATGATGAACACTGGACACAGGCAACAGAGACAATTAGATAAGCACACTTAAAAGAGACAGAGTAAAGAAAAATAAAACCTTGAAAATGACCAGTTCATTTCCTAGCTTCACTGCCTTTGTCTATGGGGTCGCTCTCCAAGAGCTGTGACTGCGCACGCACACGCACACGCACACACACACACACACACACACACACACACACAAACACAGCGTAGAAGACGGTGTTAATAATTGACATTTCTGCTCCACTTTCATCGTCTTCACAAGGTTAATTATGGTTTTTTTTGCTAATCGAGATGAAAGAAGGAGGGGGTGGTGTGGTTTGGGGGGGGTCTGTGGTCAAGGGAGGTGAGAAGGAACCTGAAGTAATCACACAACAGGCGCATGGGCGCGAGGTAAAAAAAAACAAGAGCCAAACTAATTATTCACCGATCGCCGGTGCATCGGTGAGTTGCCAGAGGGCAGCCCTACGAGCAGCCCGTTATTGAGTGTATTTGTACCGACAGTTCATTAATTGCGCCTATTCTGGTATTTGCTTTACAGAAGAAAAAAAAAAATCTAAAGAAAAGTGTTTCGACGGCGAGCCATTGTGGTTTATTAAACGACACGCAGGTATCCGCGTGTAAAGGTTTGGAGACCAAACGCAAGCCAGACCTTGAAGCCCATTCATCCATTCATCTTCAGAGCAGTTCTTTGGAGTGATCGTGTTTGGAAGGAACCAATTTGCTCCTTTCATTACTAGGAGAAACCCACACCCCCACTCGGCTCGACCTACACAATATGAATTACCACCTTGATATATTTCATTGGGCCTAACATTTATGCATTGGCTGCGGTACTATGCTGTGCTATGTTATGCTCTTGTGATGCCTTGGCTGTGATAGGTCGAAGGGGATGTAGATATGGAGATAAGACAATTATGTGCGGCCTCTCTCTGACCTGACCTCCGTGTCAGACCCTACTAGCCCCACCACCACCACCTCAGGATATCCATGCAAGATGTGCTGGGTTCCGCTCACCCCCACCCATCTCCTAACCTCAAGGCTTCTGCTGTGGCTTCACTAGCACAGCACCGCAGATGTCTCCCCTTTGATTCAAGACTCAACGCGGCACATGTGAGCAAAACCTGCCTTCAACCGTCCCCGCCCCCCAATCCATCTTTTGCCTGCTGTTTCTGTGTACTGTCGCCTGCCCTGAGTTTCACTGTTCATAATGGCCCTGTTATGATGTACATGTGACAATAAAACACTTCGCCTTGACTTTGCTTTTCAAACATCTATCTATATCTATCCCTAGGAGTACTTTGACCAATTGCCTGGGAAGCGATAGCTAAATATTCCCACCTTAATAAAAGGACTTGAATCTGAGTCCCATGCACCTGGGCTGAATACAGTACCAAACTGTATGTTTGGTACATATTTCCAATGAATGGCACAAATCATAAGTGCCCATACTTTTCTCTGAATGATGTATTTGCACATGTAATGTGCATGTCTACCCCAAATAACATGCACACATACATACACATACATTTTTATAATTACATTTTATTATCTGGTCATTTGATGTTTTTGGCACCAAGACATTGACATTTAATAGCCTGCTTTATGCGTAGGCTACCATAAATACTCCACAAGCTAATTTGCCTCGTGACCTGATTATCAACATCTAACCCCCCCCCCCCAAAAAAACCTGAACTTACAAATCCTAGTATGAATTATCATGGTCATGAACATCTCAAATGGGTGAGCAGGCGGCGTGTGTGTGTGTGTGTGTGTGTGTGTGTGAGAGTGTTGAGTATCCGAGTTTGTCGGCTTGTGCAGAGAAACTGCTAAATCAATACTTCTCAATTGGTCCAGTGACTGGCTTCTCTTCTCTCTGTCCATACTTGTTAAGAGGCTTAGTTTAAGGTGAAAGGACACGTGTATAATGCCAAATGGATTTGTGTGTCTGTACGTGCATGAGGATCTTACGGGTAATGCGTTTATGCATGCAGGTCTGCACACCTGCCATGTTTAAAGTGGCATCGATATTGGATAACTTTGACTGTGTGCCTGTGTGTCTGTGTACATGGCGTGCACACACACACACACACACACACACACACACACACACACACACACACACGTGTCCTGTCCCCTTTTTGTAACACATTAATTCTGAACGTGCACACTCCTATCCCTCCGAGTGGCCTCTCACCTTCATCAGAGCGATCGAGTATTGGCTGCGTTTTCTGTGGCGAGACGCAAACACTGCGAGGGACGGGCAGACGGGCGGGCTGATGCCGAAGCCGGGCCTCGCGGTGTAATTTCATATCATCATGGAACAAAGTGATCTTGATTGCGGCGCCGAAGCGACGACCCTCTGGGAATAATATAATAATAGCGGCCCAATAACGTCTCGCGACACAACACGGCAAATTGACAGCGTTTTAGCACGGCGTGTCACATAGACGCCATTCACTTATTTATTTACGTTGGTTAGGGCCGTTCACTGGACAAGCTGGCTTTTTTCCGAAGGCGGGCTAGTGATTGTTGTTCTTTGTTATTTCTTTGGGGATTGTAGAACACACACACACACACACACACACACACACACACACACACACACACACACACATACACACAAACAGCGTATGAAGATTTATAATCTCCAGCTTTCCACATGGCCGGCAGATGGTTCTTCTAATCTTCCAGACAGCCACTGCCTTTTGATATCTGATCTGATGATTACTCAATTCCTGTGTGTGTGTGCGCGCGTGTGTGTGTGTGTGTGTGCGCATTCAGCCTTGTGTGTTTTTTTTTTCTTCATCATTTCTCAGGATGCATCCGACCAAATCCACCCTCAAAAGGCTCCTGTTAATTCATGTGCGCTGGGCCAGTCAAGTGGAACCATTTAGAGCCCAGAGAGATGAGGGAGAGAGACCCAGGCCCCCTCAGCGTGGGTGTATAATCCTACAAGGTGACCTCTGCGTAGGCAGCAACCAGTTACCGTTTAACCCGGGCCACGGGATTACGGGAGGGAGTCTCTGGGATCCCACACCAAGGGCGCAGTATTCCCGGCCTGGAAATTCCCTGGAGCAAAGGGAATGGTGATGAGGGAACGAAAAAGATGTATAATAAAATGTATAGGCCTAGCGCCTGCCATACTTGCAGGAGAAGTCTCAATGTTGTATTTGACATGTGATTCAGGTTTTCTTTTAAGATGAAATATTTCAAAATGTTCTGTTCTTGTATTGGCACTGCGGTGCAACAAAGACTCTTGAGATGTTTTGTTTGCCAAACTATAAAGTGTAAAGATAAGTGCAGATACATTTTTTATGTATTATTGCGGTTATTATCATCATCATAAAGATAATATGACCTTCACGGTTCAACTGCACTTAAAAAGTGATGAAAGCAGCATTCAAGTGGTACGAAAGACGACACGTTGTTTTTTTCCATACTTTTTTTGGACGTCTATTGAATTCTCACCGAAAGTCGAGGAAAACGTCTCCACCTGCCAAAATAGATTGGCAGAAGTGAAGCCGTTCTCACAATAAAAAGCGAACAAGCCACTTTTATTATCATCTCCACCCAAGGAGAGTCAGAGATGCCTTGTCTCTCTTGTCTCCGACGCAGATCCACGGCGAGATATGAAGGAGAAGCAGAACAGAATGAATGGGGGTGAGGAATCGTAGAATTGTGCGTCCCCTGGTTTCTGTCACACATTCACCCACCCCCACCCCTACTCCACTGGAAGGATGAAGGAAAAGAAGGAATTATCTCCCCCCTGTTCCCTCCTAGCTCCCCCACCACCACCACCACCACTCCCTAAGGGCTGAGGCTTCCCCCGCTATTCCCAGCTGAAGCCAGCCAGCCAGCCTGCTCGCCTCGCCTCCCGATATCCCCGGGAATACCACCTGCGATCCGCAGGGATTGGGAATACCCTGAAGGGATGTTATGGGAATATCATGGATAGGGCTGTGGGTAATGGGATAAGGCAGGAGTCTAGGGATTGGGGGTTGGCGGGGGGAGGGGGTGGGGTTAGTGTGGGGGAGGCGGGGGGGGGGGGCGGGGGGGGGGGGGGGGCGGGGGGGGGGAGGGGGGGGGGGGGTGGGGGGGGGGGGGGCGGGGGGGGGGGGGGGGGGGGGGGGGGGGGGGGGGGGGGGCGGGGGGGGGGGAGGGGGGGGTGGGGGAAGGTGGCGAGGGAGTTGGAATTGGTAGCGGGAGAGATGGAAACAGAGCAGTAATAGATGGATGGATGGATGGATGAAGGGGAGTAAGGGTTAAGAAGACAGCCGGGGGAGGTGGGTGGGAGCTTCTAGTGAAACTCAAACGGCAGGCGACAGTACACAGAAACAGCAGGCAAAAGATAAAATAGCAAGAAGAGAATTTTGTAGGTATATATATATATGTATATATATATATATATATATACACACACGCGCGCGAAAACATACATGCATACAGCGGCAGCACAATATACATAATAAGATAATACAACACATACATAATAGTGATAAAACAGAAAACGTAATGTTGACTCTAGAAGTATTGATTGAATATTGAGTATTATAAATGTACAAGTAAGTGCGGAAACAGCAGAAAAGCGGAAAAGAATGGGCTTCCATGAGAATGTAGGATCACAGGAATGCACACGCGACACACAACTCCTCACAATCAATCGCTCGCTCTCCATCAAACACTCAGCCCTGGTCATAAGGTGGTGGTGGTGACGAAGATGATGAACACTGGACACAGGCAACAGAGACAATTAGATAAGCACACTTAAAAGAGACAGAGTAAAGAAAAATAAAACCTTGAAAATGACCAGTTCATTTCCTAGCTTCACTGCCTTTGTCTATGGGGTCGCTCTCCAAGAGCTGTGACTGCGCACGCACACGCACACACACACACACACACACACACACACTACACTGCAGCAGCCTGTGGGATACTGTGCAATTTTGTTCCCCTGCCTCCTTTCCGACTCTCCCCTTCCGACCAGAGGTTAATTATGTTTGTTTATTTTATGATAATGCGTGATGATACCAGAAATGTGTTGTGGTTAGATGTGGGGGGGGGGTGGGTGGTTTGGGGGGGGTCTGTGGTCAAGGGAGGTGAGAAGGAACCTGAAGTAATCACACAACAGGCGCATGGGCGCGAGGTAAAAAAAACAAGAGCCAAACTAATTATTCACCGATCGCCGGTGCATCGGTGAGTTGCCAGAGGGCAGCCCTACGAGCAGCCCGTTATTGAGTGTATTTGTACCGACAGTTCATTAATTGCACCTATTCTGGTATTTGCTTTACAGAAGAAAAAAAAATCTAAAGAAAAGTGTTTCGACGGCGAGCCATTGTGGTTTATTAAACGACACGCAAGTATCCGCGTGTCAAGATTTGGAGACCAAACGCAAGCCAGACCTTGAAGCCCATTCATCCATTCATCTTCAGAGCAGTTCTTTGGAGTGATCGTGTTTGGAAGGAACCAATTTGCTCCTTTCATTACTAGGAGAAACCCACACCCCCACTCGGCTCGACCTACACAACTTGTCCGATCATATGAATTACCACCTTGATATATTTCATTGGGCCTAACATTTATGCATTGGCTGCGGTACTACGCTGTGCTGTGCTATGCTCTTGTGATGCCTTGGCTGTGATAGGTCGAAGGGGATGTAGATATGGAGATAAGACAATTATGTGCGGCCTCTCTCTGACCTGACCTCCCCGGCTGTCTTCTTAACCCTTACTCCCCTTCATCCATCCATCCATCCATCTATTACTGCTCTGTTTCCATCTCTCCCGCTACCAATTCCAACTCCCCCGCCATCCTCCCCCACACTAACCCCACCCCCTCCCCCCGCCAACCCCCAATCCCTAGACTCCTGCCTTATCCCATTACCCACAGCCCTATCCATGATATTCCCATAACATCCCTTCAGGGTATTCCCAATCCCTGCGGATCGCAGGTGGTATTCCCGGGGATATCGGGAGGCGAGGCGAGCAGGCTGGCTGGCTGGCTTCAGCTGGGAATAGTGGGGGAAGCCTCAGCCCTTAGGGAGTGGTGGTGGTGGTGGTGGTGGGGGAGCTAGGAGGGAACAGGGGGGAGATAATTCCTTCTTTTCCTTCATCCTTCCAGTGGAGTAGGGAGTGGGGTGGGTGAATGTGTGACAGAAACCAGGGACGCACAATTCTACGATTCTTCACCCCCCATTCATTCTGTTCTGCTTCTCCTTCATATCTCGCCGTGGATCTGCGTCGGAGACAAGAGAGGACAAGGCATCTCTGACTCGCCTTGGGTGGAGATTGATAATAAAAGTGGCTTGTTTCGCTTTTATTGTGAGAACGGCTTCACTTCTGCCAATCTATTTTGGCAGGTGAGACGTTTTTCCTCGACTTTCGGTGAGAATTCAATAGACGTCCAAAAAAAGTATGGAAAAAAACAACGTGTCGTCTTTCGTACCACTTGAATGCTGCTTTCATCACTTTTTAAGTGCAGTTGAACCGTGAAGGTCATATTATCTTTATGATGATGATAATAACCGCAATAATACATAAAAAATGTATCTGCACTTATCTTTATACTTTATAGTTTGGCAAACAAAACATCTCAAGAGTCTCTGTTGCACCGTAGTGCCAATACAAGAACAGAACATTTTGAAATATTTCATCTTAAAAGAAAACAACCTGAATCACATGTCAAATACAACATTGAGACTTCTCTTGTAAGTATGGCAGGCGCTAGGCCTATACATTTTATTATACATCTTTTTCGTTCCCTCATCACCATTCCCTTTGCTCCAGGGAATTACCAGGCCGGGAATACTGCGCCCTTGGTGTGGGATCCCAGAGACTCCCTCCCGTAATCCCGTGGCCCGGGTTAAACGGTAACTGGTTGCTGCCTACGCAGAGGTCACCTTGTAGGATTATACACCCACGCTGAGGGGGCCTGGGTCTCTCTCCCTCATCTCTCTGGGCTCTAAATGGTTCCACTTGACTGGCCCAGGCTTATGTGTCTATTTGTTGCCTTTAAATGAATTCAAAGCCTTAAATCCTCCGCCGTATATGTGTACGTTTTACAGCGTGTCTGTAGGCTGCGAAGAGCCGAACCATTATGGCTTTTAAACTTCTCCTTTATTCCCACGGCCCGTGCACGCGTGTGTGGTGTGTGTGTGTGCGTGTGTGTGTGTGTGTGTGTGCGCGCACGGTTTGCATAAGTTGTCATTTCTAGTCAAGGACTCTCCGCCGATGGGTGCCTGCGTTGCCATTAAACTCCCTTTGGCTCAAGTTACGTTTAGTTTCCTGCACGTAGTCCACAGCCTGTTCTGGTGTATGTGTGCCGGAGTACCCAGGGTACCAAGGGTGAAATGGATGCTTAGCATTGTTCAGCATATTGTATGTTCTTGGATGTTGGTAATGCACTCAGAATCACACCTCTGCTCTTATCCCAGCTATTATGCAGGCAACCCAGCAATTATGAAACTCGTTCTATTTACCTCGCAATTATGAATGCTTGAAACCTGCTCTATTCTTATCTTTATGTACCACAGTGATATATTGTTGTCTCTTTCAACAAATGTAAGTGGCTTTGGATAAAAGCGTCTGCCAAATGCCCTAAATGTGGGGTAAAAGGACATTGACCCGTCGTTTAGAAAAGCCAGGTCATCAAAACCATCCCAATCAACTGGTTAGGATTACTCACCGCTAGGACCAGCGGAAAAACAAAAACGTTGTAACCATTCAATGAGACTTAGGTTTCTGGGATAAAGTGAAAATAATGAGAGGACCGTATTAAAGAGAGTGTGCGCTTTCCACACTCGTCCATGACCGCTTTATCCATCTGTATCCACCAAGCCAGACTCTCTGGCAGTCAGGAAAAGTCAGCTCTCCTGCCATCTCTTCTCTCTGTTGACAGATCTCTCTCTCCCTCTCTCCATCTATCTCCCTCTCTCTCCATCGCTCACTGGCATTGGATGGAAGCATCCCTCTGTGCTTCTCTCTCGCCCTACACTGCCTTTGGCTCATTTTCTGTTTCATCTGTCACTCCCCCATCCCCCACCCCACGTCTCCCCCCTGACATGGTCCCATCACCCCCCCCCACCCCCCCCTGTTCTTCCTCCATCTCTCTCTCCTCAGTATCCATGTCTCTCGTGGAGGATCACTTCCACTCCAAAACCTTCCTCGCCTATCCCCCCCCCCCCCCGCCCCGCCCTACGGAAAGAATAAAGTGTTAAAACACACATGCACACGCATGCACACACACGCTGTGTAATCTCAGCGAAACGTCGGCAGCCTGATGACTTCTGTTCTGAATGACTAAACTGCATCTTGACACACACACACACACAGGCAACGCGATACCAGTTCCGACCATATCTGCAAATTCACAAAACGTATGCGAGCCGGGTATTTGCCGTGTGTGTGTGTGTGTGTGTGTGTACAAGAGGAGGAGTCATCCGAGAGAGAGAGAGAGAGAGAGAGAGAGACACGGAGAGCGCAAGGGAGAGAGTAAGTTTCTATTGGCTATAGCATCGCGGCGTGTAATGTTGCGTAGCTCGCCGGCCAGCCAATCAGAGCAGCCGCACAGCCTCCCGTTTTATGAATGGAGGAGGCATATATGAGGGGTACGCACTCACTCACACATACGCGAGAGCGCTAGTGCGAGCGTGAGTACTCGGCGGTGATGTAATGCACATTAGTAGCACAGAGTAGAGTAGAGTAGCGTAGCGGCGTGATACGCAACGATAGCGGTGCTTACGGGCGTCGGTAAATGGGCAATGAGGAGAGGTTCCCCATCGCCACCGATAGCAAGCGAAGCACCCCATCGCCTCAGCAATCAGGCACTGCAGGAAAAAAACTTACAAGATATTGTGCCACGGTGGAAAAATGGGGGTCGTTAAATAAGCAGTATTTTCCTGACTTCATATCCAACCGCATGACATAGTTCTCTCTTTTTTTTATACTTTTATTATATTTTAAGAAATCCAGCTGTGCTTGGCACATGTGTACACTGAGGCATTTTAAGTAAACTGCAGCTGTAATACTTTATTATATATAGTATATTAATCCGAGTGGCTTTTATGACAATAACGAACACCAGGCACCCTAAATACAGTCCCTATTGTGTCCCTATTTCACTATACACACATGGATTATTTTCAAAAAGGCATTGTGTGCGTCTTTCTGTCCCTTTTCCTATCCAAAACAACACCTGCTGATTCATTGAGTTTCACACAACTCTCCTCTCTGACAACAGCGCACGCACACACGCCCTCTTTATTAAATAAAAACAAAGCCATATCCTCCAACCGCTGGTGTCCCTACCAGGAACTGAGTGTGCCTCATTTGGCTGATAATATGTACAATATGTAAAATCATAACCGACACGGGTGTGTGCATCTGTAGGTGTGAGAAGAAAGAAGAGCAAGAGACGAGAGCGAGGGAGAGAAGATTAGAGAGAGAGAGACGATTAGAGCAGAGAGAGAGAGGGGGTTGTGAGTGGATTTGGAGGGGAAAGAGAGGCAGCCAAAAAAACAATAACAACTTCCTTTGGTGTGATTTTCATGAAAGGTGTCTTGCTGTGTTGTTTGTGTGTGTGTGCAGCATGTGAAGTGTGTGTGCGCATCGTTGAGGCGCATGTGAGGTGGTTGTGTGCACGGTGTGTGTGTGTGTGTGTGTGTGGTTGGTGTGTTGTGTGTGTGTGTGTGTGTGTGTGTGTGAGTGTGTGTGTGTGTGTGTGTGTGTGTGTGTGTGTGTGTGTATGCGTGTGCCGCTGTATCTGTGTCTCTTTGTTTGTGTATGGGAGCGAGATTGTAGATGAGTGCCTTCCTACAAGGTCCCTGTTTGGCACACATTCAGTTCGGTTGGTTGCCATGCCGTGGGTAAACAGTGCCACCTATGGCCAGGAAGAGGAACTGCAGGAAGCCAGGGAGGAAAAACAGAACAAGGCAGTGCGCCGTTAACAAAGAGCACGTCAACACACGAGCCAATACAAACAATACAAGCAATAAAAGACGGAGAAGGTGGTAAATTGGAAGGGGCCGTGAAGCAGTGGAAAATAATTAGAAGATTTGCCAAATCCAAATCAAATGATTTTAACCAATCATCCCTCGTCTCTCGTCTAATTTGAAAGTTGTGTTGATAAGTGACATTTGGGATAATCAAGCAAGTCACTCTTGTGAGAGCCAAGTACCTCTGCTGTGATTTGTTGATTCCTCTGATAATATCGTAAAAGTAAATATAATAATTACAGAAAAACAAATGTGATTATCGGGCTACAATATTTGTGATTGACCCAAGTAACCTTGACTGGCTTCAGAGTATAGGGATGCAATAGTGTGCGTCACGCATCTACCAAAGCTACCATTCAGAGCAGTTACATTCTGAGCTCTCAGTACCATTCAGTGTGGTTACACTCTGAGCTCTCAGTAGTAGGAGACCATCCCCACCGTAGTGTGTGCATTCATGATTTCCAAGACTGTCTGGATCTGTGGACCAACACTGCCGCCTACAGACCAGCGCGGGTACTGCTACTACGACTCACACGGGGTGATGTCATAGTTTAAGAAAGAAAGTGTCTGAAGGCTGGCTGGAGGTGTATGTGCGTGTGCGTGTGTGTGTGTGTGTGTCTGTGTGTGTGTGTGTGTGTGTGTGTGTGTGGGGGGTGGTACCGGGTGGTGAGAATGGCAGGCGAGATGAAAAAAAAAAAAAAAAGCGGGAATGAGGTAAGGCAGAGATAGGGGTGAGTAAAAGAGAGAGGCAGAGAGAGAGAGAGAGAGAGAGAGTGAGAGAGGGAGAGCAGAGAGGAGAGACAGGGTGAGAGAGAGAGAGAGAGAGAGAGAGAGAGAGAGAAAAGGTGATGTCATTTCACTGGAGCATATGGGCTGGCAACAAGCGGCGTCTTTGTCCCAACACTTTCATTACACTGTACCGACAATGATGCAATTAAGACGAACAGCAGGCCATAGGAAGTGGTGGCCGTTCGCCAGACAAATCATTCGCCCATCGCTCGCCTTCCATCCTCTCCCCTGTCTCCCCCCTCTCCAACCACAATGCTGGACCCTAGTGTCTGGCTACCGAATCGGCTTGACCATCAGGGGACGGGGTCTTCATAATAATAATCATAATAACACACCACACCAGGGTTTTGGACCGCCAACTCCACATCGACTGCCAAACACCACACGCCATGGTGGTGGTGGTGGTGGTGGTACTGCCGAATATGGCGTGCTGCTTCGCTTGGGAGACCGCGACGCCACCACCAACTATGGACCGGGGGTCAGCAGGAGGAGGAGGAGGAGGAGACATCATCCTCACACAAACCAGCTCCTTACCGGCCACTTCCTCCGTCTGGGTTCCGTGGGAAACATCTCGCACCCTAAAGAGCCTTTCAATGTTAATGGAGACAATATGCCCTTGGTTGCACAGTAAAACGGTAAATGGATCACATTTATATAGTGCTTTTACCCAAAGCGCTTTACAGTATTGCCTCACATTCACCCATTCATACACCGCCGGCGGTACCAACCATGCAAGGTAACGACCAACACGTCAGGAGCAGTTAGGGTTCGGTGGCGTCTTGCTCAGGGACACGTCAAGTCGACACTTAGCTAGGCGGAGCCCGGGGATCGAACCAGCAACCTTTCTGTAGCCAGACAGCCGCTCTTAGCTCCTGAGCTACTGACGCCCACAGTCCAGTACAGTACAGTAGATATAAAATGCAGGGGATTTGTTTAAAACACACGGCTGTCTACCGTGTCGAGTCAAGAGTGGGAGGAAGACTAGGCAGGGTTTTTTTTGGTGGGTGATTATATTAAGGGTGTAGTTACACGGCTTCAGCTCTCATAACAAGCCGAAGATAGCGCACACACGTGCAGTTCAGAAACATCACGGTGAAGTACTAGAAAACACAGTACTTCAATTCAAATATTTCCGTTGGAAAAATACATTTCCGAGCAAGATCAGAGCGACCAAAATCATTTTTGAACGGCTCCAGTAACTAAGCAACACGTAGGACAATGTCCGCCTCGTGTGGCGGGGGGTGGGGGGGGCACCACCACCACTGTACAAGGATTGACGGCGTGTTGTTCAAGGTCAGGGCTGAGACGGGGGGGGGGGCGAGAGAGGGGTCAAAGGTGACTTTGGTTTAACTTCCAGCGATTTCCGGGGAAACGTGGAGGGCCGGCCACCCACAATTTGGGCCAACGCAGCATTTTGTCCGCGATTCAAAGCAATGGCGCGCTCTATTCACCGCTACACTGCCACCACCATTGTAACGTGAATGGCACTTTGCACTTTCCGGAGTGTTCCCTCCGACATCCACCATGCTTACAATTCCTGCATTCTCCCATCGCTCCATAGCCATGTTCTATATTCCCATGGTTACGAGCCACTCCAACTTTGTGACACTACATTTTCATGTAACCTAGCCTTAGCATGAGTAACATTTGCGTATGAGAGTTGTAACGAGAGATGTATATGTATACACAATGGTGTCCAAGAAGCGTAAGCACCTCTCGGACTCAGGCATCAAAAACCAACCACTGGAGCTCATCCACACATTCACACGTGCGCCTCAACGCCAGTGTGTCCCTACGTGGTGACGTCAAGGTGCATCTGAAAAGGCGGTTCGATGTCACGAAAAAAACCTTTGCACACGTTCACAAAGTGGCAGAGAGAGACTGGCAAAAACAGTTACCTGGCAGTTAATGGAAGACACTTTCAGCTACCAGCAAGTTCGACAAGCCCACATGAGGGATAGAACGAGGCAGCTCATTTGCTATGAAACCTATTTGACGGACAGTGATGTGAAAGCATCATTGGCTTATGCCTAATGATTGTCTTTGTTCACGCCTGTAAAAAGAATCGAGGAATTAATTATTGATGCAATTTGTCGGGACATATTAACACTATCAATCCATTTCACACTATTTGCTCATATATTATAAATGCCACGTATCCATACTTTCTCCATCATTCCACAAAGTTCATTTAAAAGATAAATTAAATATTCTTTACTCTGTTTTGAAGTGAGAAAATGTGGGTTTTGCATATTATTACATGCCCCAACTTGATTGGCTATCTTACTGGCAAGTCAATGATAATTGGTTTAACACCCAGAATTGAGATCACACCTGAGGCCAAATCTGGTGCCAAACGGAAGGGACCATATTTATAAATTACACACACATCACATTGTCACGTTCATGTTCATGTTCATTAACGTAAAAAAATAACCACATACTCTCTGGGCTAGTGTGCACAGTGCCAAATCCCCACCAAAACAAAAATTTAAATGGGATGGAACAGATTTAAATGGGGTTCTTCTTGAAGGCCGGGAGCTTACGTCTGACATCCCATGAAAGCCCCCCTTTTTTGTTCACTGGATTTGTTAGACCTCTTGAAAAGAAAGTGAACTGTTCCATGGACTGATAACTCCCAACTTGTGATCCAAAGGGGCTCTAGTCCCTAAGACCAACACACAAACACACCAGCCCTGCGTGCATGTGTGTGCTGTGTGTGTGTATATGTGTGTGTTAAGAGATAAAAGGGGGAGACAGAGACAAAAGAGAGAGACAAAAAGATGAGACAAAGTGAAAAGATTAGGAGAGTAAGAAGACCACAAACAAAAAGATCGGCTAAAGGGTGAGCCGTGATAACGTCTGCTCCAGGGTGAGGCCGGGTGAAGACAAAAGAAAAGGTGTGTGTGTGTGAGTGTGAGTGTGTGTGTGTGTGTGTGTTATAACAGCAGTCCACGCTCACCCCTCCTCACCCCCTCCTCCCCAAATGCCAGCGGTGTTCCAGGGGATGAAGAATGGCTCGCCGGGACGGGAGGCGGGAACGCCCGGCGCTCCCGTCTAGAGCAATGGAAACTGTAAAATGTGTGTGTGAGTGGATGGTGAGGGGGTGATACCCTGCGTGCGTGCGTGCATGTGTCTGTGTTTGGGTCTGTGTGTGCCTGTGTGTGTGGATCTGTCTGTGTGGGTCTGTGTGTGTGTTTGTGGGTCTATCTGTGTGCATGCGTGTGTGTGTGCCTCTGTCTGTGTGTCTGCGTGTCTGTCTGTCTGTCTGTGTGTGTCTGTCTGTGTGTGTGTCTGTCTGTGTGTGTGTCTGTGTGTCTGTGTGGCTGTCTGTGTGTGTGTGTTTGTGGGTCTGTCTGTCTGTGTGTGTGTCTGTCTGTGTGTGTGTCTGTCTGTGTGTGTGTCTGTGTGTGTCTGTGTGTCTGTGTGGGTCTGTGTGTGTGTGTTTGTGGGTCTGTCTGTCTGTGTGTGTTTTATGTGTGTGTGTGTGTCTGTCTGCATCGGGAGGAGGAAGGAGGGTGGGTGGGGGCGGTGGGAGGGGGGTTGTCTGCAAATTTGCATGTTTGAAGCGTGTGATTAATGTCCTTGTACTACCGTAGAGACCCCTTAGTGTGAGCAACGCCGGAGGGGTTAATATCGCTCTCGTGTGCGCGGCGCACACGCACACACACACACACACAAGAACACACACACAAGAACACACACACACGCACGCAGACACACACCCAAGTACACACTCACTCTTCGGAGGGAAAGAAAAAAAACTTGCAAATATAAAATGTCCAAGGAGCATAAAAAAATGTATTCAAACTCGGCAGACAAATGGAAGTAATTTGCAAAAGCATGCTGACACAAAGAAAACACACGCATGTGCGCACACACCTATGCAAACACGTGCGGACATTGAGACAAAGAGCACATTTGACTGCCATGAATCAGACGGAGGAGAAAAAAAGTTGCTCGATGGGCAGCCGTTCAGGCAAGTCAACGTACAACACACATGCGTCGAACGCACGTTGTACTACACTGCACCCTTTCTCTGAAAAGACCTTCTGGATGTAGAACTCTTAGTTCACACAATAGGTCTGGACAGCATGCAAATGACATGCAAAACCCACCAGGGGGAGATTAAAGGCGAAAGAATTCACTTCAGCAACGTTGTGGGGGCGGAGAGAGAGGCCGGACTGGTCCCCACAACAACGCATGGAGCTCTGGGCTTCCTACAGCCGACCTACAGTGTTGTTAAGAGCCAAAGCAACAGCCAACAGAGCCTCCTTGTGTCACAGTTGTGGGCCTAATTAAACATTGGGCGTGTGAACATGCATGCCACCGTCCAATTACTGGGAATTAGGGGCTGGGCTGCAAGCAATCGTGTATTATTGATGATAACCGTATGGAATGGAAACCCATACTGATGTTGTCACATGGTATCGTATACACTGGCCTGAACATACTCACAACAAACTCACAATACCTTGACACACACACACACACACACACACACACACACACACACACACACACACACACACACACACACACACACACACACACACACACACACACACACACACACACACACACACACACACACACAATAATATTATACATATATTTAATGGATTATAAGAGATTCATATAAAAGAGTACTTTATTAATCCCAGATAGGAAAAGCACAGGCAAAGGATATTGTAACCCCATGTGCAGACAATAGGGTTAAGCCAACACCGGTTTATATGGCAACACTGCCCTCTAGTGTTCATGCGGTTCAGAACACATGGACGACATCTCCTCGCCCCCCCCCCCCCCCTAGTTCAGGCCTGGCTGAGCAATGGCACTCTGAGCGTCTGTGTTCATTAATCACCCGACAAAAGAGCCATCATTCAATCCCTCATTCATTCACTCACTGTTCAACACCGCTGAAATACATCAATTTGTCTCGGTTGGTTGGTCGGGCCCTCCATCCATCCATCCATTAGAGCTGTGAATCTTCACTGGCCTCACGATTCGATTCGATTACGATTCAGCTGTCCACGATTCGATTCGATTCGATTCTACGATGCATCTTGATGCATCCACAACCTCTTTTTCAGAGCGCTTCTCATGTGTTTCTTCTAGCGCTTCCACGTTCCTTCGTTGTGACGTCACACTAGGACAGGGGTGGCCAACCAGTCAGAGACGAAGAGCCAATTTCTTTACTGTGTTACTGCAAAGAGCCACATCATACACACATGAACATCTCCCCATCTCTTCCTCTCACACACACATGAACATCTCCCCATCTCTTCCTCTCACACACACCAAAAATATTTGTAGCCACTGCCAGGGCAATAACATTTTCATAGTCTTATCTAGTTAATTCGGGGAGTGCTCCGAATTAACGGAGCACCCCCCCCTCCATCAGAACCGCAAATTAACGGACCCCCCCATCAGAACCGTGAATGAATGGACCCCCCCACCCCCATCAGAACCGCGAATTAACGGACCCGCCCCCCCCCCCCCCCCCCCCAGAGACGCTGACTCGGAGCCCGTCACGCGCCTCACGGTAGCGTCATTGCGCATCCTTTGCGCAACATCTGTGATAACGCGTTAACTTTGACAGCCCTAAAAAAACACAAAATTCAATATGAACGTAAGAGCCATGAAACCAGACAAAGAGCCGCGGGTTGGCCAGGCCTGCACTAGCGTATCCCGTCTATTTTGATTATAAATTAATTTGAAACAATGGAGAGACATCGCGTCCTGGCATTGGCAGCAGCTCTCCACATGAGTGGTGCCTTCGAAAAGATTTTTGTGTGAAGTACAACTGGGTTGTCCATGACGGCCTGTATAAGGTTCTCCTCCGCCTTTGTTGACAATGTTGATATCGTATGTCCCGCCCCCTCCTCAATTTTGATTGGCTGACAAGAGAGACGTGACATTGATGAGCGCGACGCTTCTCCAAAAGTTGAACTATTTTCAACTCAGAGCACTGGGAGCAGATCAACGTTAGTAGGCTATAATCGATTATGTTCTGTCACTGCATCGATGCAGAATCGTACATGTCCGCATCGCGATGCATCTTAGAATCGAGAAATTTCCACACCCCTACCACCCATCAATCCATCCAGTCATCCAGTCAACCATCCACCCGTCCCAGTCATCCATCCGGATGACGGTAACCCCCGGCAACTAACAGCCTGTAGTCCCCAGACATGTATAATTTATTTGAAATTAAGAATCTGTCTATCCACGCGGCCATCCATCCATCTGTCCCTATGAATTAATCCTGCATCATCTGTCCCCCCCTGTGATCCAAGCTCTCTCGCACAAAAGTTTTCATACATTTCACCACCATTTTTGGCATATTAGATCCCCTCAATACGGGTTCCTGCATTTGCTGTAGTCTGGTATAAATTACTTTACTGCTTTTAATCAAAACACGCAGCTAGTCATCCAATAAATTGATCCTTACCACATTGCTACAGATCGAGATGCTCCCTCCACACAGACAGCCGTCTTGCCCGATAGAATTAAGAAATTAGATGACAATAGCTGGCGTCTCCCATATCTCCACTAAAATATCTGTTACCAATATAATGTGTCAAAATCACTTCTGTGTCGCGAATATTTTGCTGAAGACAGTTTAGCGTGCGCCTGCCTGCCACGCTTGTAAAAAATAGAAACATAGCATTTTCGTCTTTTGGAATCAATGAATGTTGGCTGGAGGAAGCGCGCCAAAGCTACGATCGCAAGAGGACTGCAGAGAGTCGTGAGGTATTGAATGAGGCCAAACAGCTTCTCTTCAATACGTGCGATAACATCAAGGGGGAGGAGCTGATGGAGAAGGTGCAGAGAGTGGAGGCAGCACATGGCGAACAACAGTATGGGGAGTCGTGGAAGATCATAAATGAGATGAGTGGACGTAAAAGATCTAAGGAGGGCCAGGTTGCAGGCAACAGCCCGGAGGAGAGAGTGTCCTCCTGGTTTACTCACTTCCAGAACCTCCTAGGCACCCACCCGACAGTGGATGGAGCAGAGTAGGAGGTACCTGCAGTTCGCCAGAGTGAAATCCACCCTGAAGCAGGGGAAAAGTGCTGGGCCGGATGGCATACCCCCAGAGGTCCTTAGAAACTGCGACTTTGACGACATCATCCTGGAGTTCTGCAACCTTGCTCTGATGGAAAACAGCCAGCCCGACATATGGTCTCTCTCTAACATCATCCCAGTGCCTAAATCCGGAGATCTCTCAAAGCCAGATAACTACCGTGGCATCAGTCTGACATGTATCACTGCAAAGATGTACAACCGCATGATACTGAACCGGATACGGGGCGCCATCGACCCCTACTTGAGAGAAAACCAAAATGGCTTTCGAGAGGGGAGGTCCACCGTAACCCAGATCTTGGCCTTAAGGAGGATTATCAAAGAGGTGAAAAAGAACAACCTGACAGCAGTTCTGTGTTTTATAGATTTTAAGAAAGCATTTGACTCTATACACAGAGGTGTGATGATGAACATCAACCGACAGAGTGTGCCAAGGTTGGTCTAAGGCTAAATGCCAAGAAAACGGAGGTCATGACCTACAACATCCTCCCGGACCATCCACCTCTAGTAACAACAGGAGGCACTGCTCTGAGGGAAGTCAATGACTTCAAATACCTGGGCTCATGGGTCAACTCAACAGAGCAAGACCTTAAAGTGAGGAAGGCGCTGGCATGGAAGGCTCTGAACGGCATGGCCAGGGTGTGGAACTCCAACCTCCCTCGGCATATTAAGATCAGCTTCTTCCATGCGACTGTGGAGTCCGTTCTTCTTTATGGCTGTGAATGCTGGACCCTGAAGCCCCCCCTGCAGAAGTCTCTGGACGGGTGCTGCACCAGAATGCTGCGTGTAGCACTGAACATCAACCCGACCGAGCACGTTACCAACAAGTGTCTGTACGGGGGACTACCGAGGTTAAGGGTGAAAATAGCAGCCAGAAGAATGAGGCTGGCCGGTCACTGCAAGAGGCACCCAGAGCTCCCAGCCAGCAAATTAGTGCTGTGGGAGCAAACACACGGCAATCGATCGAGAGGGCGTCCCGCACAAACATACGTGGACGTTCTAAAGAAGGATGTAGGGGTGGAAACAACGACGGAGGAACTTGCTGGATGCATGGAGGATCGGGGGAACTGGAGGACTCGCTGGAGGGCTTGTCTGAGGACGACATAGTAGTAATGTTGTGTCAATAGTTTGTGGATAAAAATGGGGAATTGTCATACAAGTGCTTCACAAAATGTCTCATCACAAAGACCAAAGTGTCTTGTTTACCTTCTGGGCAGCAAAATGCTCTTGGGCAGTCAGAACAACAAAGTGAATTTGGTTTTATTTATATTGGTAATGTTTCAGTGAAGAGAGAGCATAAACCGGGAATATCGCTAACATTAACAATTTGGATATATTAATTGTGTATATTGGCAGATTATAACTTAATTGTTTGTGTACTGTCGCCTGCCATGTCGCAAGAATTTGTGACATGGCTTGAAATTTGACTTGAAATCTATAATTATAACTATTATAGCAATTATATTTGTGTAGCATGTGGATAAGACACGTCTCAATGGTCAATGGTCCATTTTATGTCAAATCTGTTTGAACCATGTCGTGGCAATTCAATAATTGCATCTAGGGCAATGAGATCTTCAAACTGAAGTAAACACAATACTTGTAGAAATTAAGAGTATTTTAATGAATGCATTCACCAGACTCCTCTCTAGCAGAGTGAGTACAGAACAGATATTCACCTGTCCCTTTTAAACACACTTTTCACCCCACTCATGGTATAGGAGAAGTGAGGGGGTTTAACGGTCAACCAACCCTCACCCCAGCTGCTTATCTTTATGACTGGTCAAAGAAGAAGTCACGCTAATGCCAGTTGTGGACAGTTTGTCTGTCATAATGACAATCTATTCAAGGAACATAATGCCAGCTGAAAGAAAGGCCTTATATGGACTTTTCCCATTTGAACCAAGAATGACTACAGCAGCTGTATTATATCCTCCGACTGGTCCATCTTTCAGTGCTCTCACTCCACTACAAACATTTCTATCCTGATGGAAGTGGTCTCTTAAAGGATCACAATGTCCCCATCCACAGGGCATGAGGTACAGTGTAACATAAGGACTATTTTTGCAGTCCATCTGACCAGGCTTGATTAAACCCCTATATCACTATAGCTTCAAAGTAATCCTGCAATGAACTATTTCCAAAACTATTTCTAATGTGTGTGTGTGTGTCTGTGTGTCTGTGTCTGTGTGTGTGTGTGTGTGTGGAGTTATAGGACATTATCAACAGCAGCAAGGGTTCTCAAAATGGACACAAGCAGAAAGGGGCAACGTGTATCATGTCTGGCCCAGGAGGAGCGCAGTGATAAGAGTTTGCCTTGAAATGTTCACGGAGACCGGGCCGTGCCTTGGGAAGCAGCCGTGTTGTGAACAGATAACCCAGCATCCCCGCCACCACCTCAGGTCTTACCGGTCATCTTGTAGCCGCTGGCAGCCAGCTGCCCCGCCATGTACTCCCCGTCAGAGTTGTTGTGACTGCAGCCCCATGTTCGCATCCAGATCTTCTGGGTGCCGGGGATAAAGCTGCAACACACATGGACATATCAATGAAATTAATTTTGTTGGTGAGAAGAGAATGATAGATATCTTGCGGATATATTGCACATAATGTGTGCTGTAGATTCCATTGTGTAAATGATATACAAATAATAATGATGATAAAATTGTGGGAGTAAATCGTCTGTGATGTACGAGTTTTCGTCTGCGGCGTGTGATTGTCAAGCCACGACCTGAGTGCTCACACTGCACGTCCCATCGGACCCTGTCCTGATTCTGGCTATTGACAATTGTCTATTGTCTATAAAGATGCTCCTTGTTTGAGTCTGAAGAAGTTTGTTTGTTTATAACCCTTTAAAAAAAAGCACATATGGACCCATGACATGCGGCTATTTCCTGCCAACGTTTCTCTCGTTCATATCGGTCATGATAGGAGTAGGAGGAAACATCAGAGGCACGTATGCTGTTGTCACAGCATGACCAACCTCCATATTTTCTGTCCACACGACACGTCACATTGCCATGGCTCTTTCAATGCTCTGTCTGCCACTTGGCGCAGGCACAGAGAGAAAAGGGAATCGCAGGGAATCGACTCGTCAACCGACCAAAATTTCGTCGTCATAGGCCCGCCGATCAGCCTGGAACGGAGCAGATAGGCCCTCGCTCCCCCCTGTACACTGCACGGCAAACAACGCTGAAAATCGTCCCGACTCTAAATTGAGTCGTGCGACTCAAAAATCAGGTCAAAAACGGGCTCAAATCATACAGTGTATGCCCGGCTAAAGTCGGCCACCTGCTGTGTCATATCATCTGCTCTATCATATAATTTCATCAAACCTTTTGAAATAAACCACACTTTTCACCACAAACCCGCCTGTGTCCTTGGAGGAGCACTGAACTAAGCCACTTATGTGGCAGTGTGGCAACATCCCACTGTGAAGTGTAAGGAAGATGCAAAGCATCTTCCTTACACTTCAATTATCCTCAAAGCTTTCAGTCAATTGTGTATAGAGCTTATAATTGTATATTCCCCATCCCTTTCTACCATAAAATGGATTTAGGTATCCATTGATATCATCAACACAATCAGAACATGAGCGGCCAGACGGACCTGTCTGCTTGGAGTTCCTCAGTGACCAGCTGGTCTTTCCTTTTCCTGGCTCTCGGTATGATGCTCTTGCGAGCGTTCAGTCTGTCCTGAGGCGTGGGGTCGTTAGCGGACACCATGTCCTCAATGTCGTCGATCATTGAATCACAGGCGGACGGCATGGTGGTCTGAAAGAACACACGCACATATTGTGATGGGTCATCATGATACACAGGCATTTTGGTCATGTTGTCATGGGAATGCTTCCGTCTGTAACACCCCCTGTGTCAACGACACTGCAAATCCTCAATACAATGCGTTTTCCATGTGTGACTACGTTAAAAGACAACATGTAGTGGAATGAAAGCGTGTGGGAGCTGGGAGGTACACAAGACGTGCGCATTAAAGGTCCCCTATTATGCCACCAGGTGTGAAATAGTGTGATTAGCCATTGCAACGCCGGTCCACAATTGCCATGTGACTAACCGTCTAGTGACATCACAAGTGGGAATGTCCACCTCGATGTAGGCTGACGAGATTAGTTTACCTGTCGGTACGGTCCACTGGGTAGACTGACCCCGTCATCATACATGTCAAGTCAAGTCAATTTTATTCATATAGCCCTTAACCACAGTTATAGTCTCAAGGTGGACATCCCACTTGTGATGTCACTAGACGGTAGTCACATGGCAATTGTGAAACGGCTTGTAGTGGCTAATCGCGCTTACACCTGGTGGCATAATATGTCCCCTTTAAAATAAAATGAGATTTTTAGATATTTTGATTCTGAGATGAGATGTAGAGCAGATTATCGCATTCATATTGATGGACCACGCTGAGTGTGTCTGTGTCAACTGAGTGTTTGCCATAAAAACATCCTCATCTGTTTATCACTCATCTCAGACCAAATGAAGATACCTACACACCTGGGGGATACAAGGGACAACCGATCAATTGCGATTGGTTTGGCTTCCATGGGATACATTGACAGTTTGTCCAATCAATCAATCAATCAATCACCCATCACAAATACATCACATGTTGGGGATATACAGTACTAGTAACATGACACCCTAGCTGCTGGACGACAGAGCAGAGAGTTGACTTGCCCGGCTATTCCAAGATAAGATATGATAAGACAAGATAAGATAAGAGAACTTTATTGATCCCGAAGGAAATTCTTGTGCCAGGTTGCATAGCAATAGAATAAACCCTAAGAGAGCCTACCCTTGCTGCCGATGGGTACTAGGGTTGAGGTTACTGGTATATTCCCTGTTTACTGATACCTGGCCACTCCACCTGACGGCTACAAGCTTGCTCTCCATCCAGCACCCCATCATAATATTACTATTTCATTTACTATTTGTACTTTGTCATTTATAATTTGTCATGCTTTGTTACCCCTGTTTGTAATGCCCGTATGACACCCATTGCACTCTGAACCGTCCCTGGAAGGAGGGATCCCCCACTCTGAGGTTCCTTCTCCAGATTTCTTCCTTGTTAATTAAGGGAATCACGTTCTTGACCTTAGGGGGGCTATAGGGCTAGGGGGGTGTCACTGAATCACTTTGGCCCATAATAATCTGGCCTGTAAAGCCCTTTGAGACTGTCTTGTGATTAAGAGCTATACAAATAAAATTGAATTGAGAAATAAACAGTAGAATAAATAAATAAAATAACAGATTTACAAATTTACAGTAAGTCTAAGTCCTAGAGAGACGTATAAAAATATAGGTGAAGTATACAAATATAGGAGAAGTATAAAAATATAGGTAGATAGAAGATACTCAGTCAGCAAAAACTATTTGTCAATAATTGAAGTGTAATAAAAAGGTAATAATAATAATAATAATAATAATAAGAGGAAGTATTGCGCAAGATATAAATAATATTAAGAATATTGCACATAATGATGAAAGGTAATGTAAGCATGGTAATAACGCAAGGGTAATATTCTACATCCAATCAACTAAAATAAAATAAATACAACACCAAGAAGGCTCTGCTCACACATGACTGCAGGGAGGTTAGCTAGGCGGCTACTTTCTTGGCGGCAAACCTCACGTTTGACCGACGTGTTCAGAAATAAGACCCGGCGAGGAGCTCACCTGTGGCCCGGTGTTGCCGTCGGAGACGTCGCGGGTGAGCTGCAGAGCCAACGTTCGCTAGAAAAGCGCCAAACGACGAGGTTTAAGTGTCACAACAGAGCAGCTGGGAGTCTCAGGCCGCCATGCTTGTTGTGGGATTGGGACTTGGAGCGGACGGAGCGGGAAGAGGGACAAACTGTGAGCCCCGCGGCTGTTAGCGCGATTCAGAAATATATATTTAGGGGGCCCATGGGCAAAAAAATGAAAAAGTGTTAATTAAGTTAATAAAGTAACCGGGAGACAGTGGAGAACTGTGTGAACAGAATCAATAGGACGTAGGGAGTTGTAGGGGCAGGTGGTAGTTGCTCAGGAGGTAAAAGAGTAGGTCTGGTGACAGAAGGTTGCTGGTTCGATCCCCGCACTCTGTCTGTCTAAATGTCCCTGAGCAAGATGCCTAACCCTAACTGCTCCTGACGTGTTGGTTGTTACCTTGCATGGTCGACACCGCCGTCGGTGTATGAATGGGTGAATGTGAGGCATACTGTAAAGCACTTTGGATAAAGGCGATATATAAATGCAATCCATTGACCCTTGTATTTAAGCTTTACTAGTGTTTCTTGTCTGTCCTTCGTTCACATAAAATAATGCAGGCTCACCGAAACATCATTATTACAGATTGTGTTTTCCATCTGATCATCGCTGTTGCTAAAGTACCACCGCTTTCTGAATGAACACTCTGTTACCCCCTTCTACCCTAACCTTAACCCCCCCCCCCCACACACACACACACACACACCCTAACCGTAAAGAGAAAAACCTTACAGCTCTTTTTGCTGTAAATACTGTAAATTGTGGGGATATTCTGATTCTGATCCCTCCAATTCAATCGTGATATGTCTTGTTCTGTTGCACATTCCTGTAGGTGACAAATAAACATCTGAATCCTGAATGTTAACCTCCCCCCCTGATCCTAAACCCTAACCCCCAACTCCCCTCTATCCTAACCTTAACCCCCAACTCCCCTCTATCCTAACCTTAACTCCCGCTCCCCACTACCCTAAACGTATCCCCCCTTCTACCCTTACCTTCACCCCTCTCCGCGCCACCCCCCCCCACACACCACCACCACCCTCTTCTACTTAACCTCCCTGAAAACCTCCTTGAAAAAACCTCCCCAAAGTACGACAGCGGGGAGACGGATATCTGGGCAGAGACGTAGCCTGTGGGGCCGTAGCTCAGACTGTCTGTGATTCTCTGCTGCAGGGCCGGCTGGACCCGGAGAGGATAGTGGATCACCACCATCACCACTGTCTTCTGGGGCCTCCTCCCCTTCACGACCCCAGCTGTCTGGGAGGTGTAATACGCTCCGGGGTCCCGGTGTGTCTCCCTCATTATGGCATGTCCAGGGGGGGGTGGGGGGTGGGGGAAACGGACACCTCTGTGTCGTGTTGCTATGGTAACCGGGAGGTTGGTCTCCCCGGTAACATGGGGGGGTCTGGGGGATCCCCGTTGTGAGATGGAGGACTGGTGTCACTTGCCTGAGGTAGAGAAGGGACATTTTCTCTCTCTCTCTCACACACACACACACACAATCTAGAAGTGCAAAACTAGAGACTGCCCTCCGCACCCCAAAAAAAGTGCTTCTAAAAAGCACCAAATGGTTTGAACCAGTCTGATTATTAGTGTATCGCCAAAATATCGCAAACGCGTTACCACTTGGTCATTATGGTTTAGTGTGTGTCCACATAAACTAAATGTAATCCATTTAAAATGTGTAACCATGCAAACATGCATGCATGTCACACACAAAACTCAATATATACTACATCTGCAAAAGGGCTGCAAACTCAGGTCCATTTGATTCAGCTTTGTTACTTAAATAACACTTAAGAGGACGTCGGCAACATCATGCAGCTCCCTCCAGAGTCACACAGAGATAATGTGCTGGAAAGGCTCACATTAGTCGCAAATGATGCAGTTACACCCGAGAGCCACCAGACGCCACCAAAAACACACACGTAGTCTTACAAATCAAATACATCAAGTCAATATTGGAGGAATTCAAAGCATTAATTGTGTCTCACCTATCCAAACACTGAAATCTGAACTCCTAAATCGGAAATATGTTGTATGCAAGTATGAAGCAAGTATAATGTATGTCACATGCAACTTGAAATACTATAGCATTTATGACCCATTATTTGTTTCACCCTCAACATGAGCTTAAAATGATGTCCCTTCTCCCTTCACAATAAGAAAGTGAACTGTGAGCATATATTAGCACTGGGCAATAAATAAAATAAACAGAGCTAGATTGCTTTTAATCAAGTTTTCAATTACAAATGCGCAAAGTAGAAAAAAATATTTTTTTCCAAATACATTTCAAAGGTCTCTTTAAACAGCACGTTAAAGAAAATAAAACTTTTAATTGAGTAACACACTGAACCGGGCTCCTCCAAATGTACACCACATACACGTCATCCATGCACTCAACACATTAAAATCTGGAGATGAACCAGATGACACTTATTTATTCATTATGTACCAATTAAACTGTGATCAATGACACATAGCGACAGTGGTGCGGCCTGAACTATGAAATAATCACTGATCACTTTGGGGGGGGGGGGGGGTTACAATTAAAACAAAAAAGCATTATCTACTGGATATCTTGACCATTGGTTGGTTGAGAAAGGGACAGAAGGGAACACCCATCCTACACAAACCGGCATTTTACGTGGACATTTGACTTTCTCACACACAGGCCATTTTTTACTCCATCAAAATGTTGTCCGGCTGCACGCACCATGTACGTAGAGAGCAGCAGGGTTGGACGACCTCCACTTCCAACCCGGGATATCGGGTCCTTCTGAGCCTTTCACCTCTCAACAGGCCAGTAGAACTGCCTTTACTTGTCCAAGATGTCACCGACGGCGCTTTCAAAAACACCATAATCGCCACATCTAATTTCTTCCATTACTTCAGACATTACTTCAGTGAAGTAACAAATAGTTTCAATAATTGTGACCAGATTCCAGTCAACTGAAAATAGATAATGTGGGGTGAGTCATAGAACATTTGAAGAATAGCAGACAAGACGTAACCGTAAAAGTTATGTATAAATAAGTCAGATTGCAATGTGAAAGAATTATAGAGGGCGTGGAGGTCTGTTGACCCACTGAGATATGAAATATCAACCTCTGCATTGGCAGCTGTAAGCATGTGGAGGAAAATGTCACATGGATTAAGAAGGAATTCCAGTGGAGAATCGAGGCTTATGAGGGCGGCAAAACCCAACGCTCTGATAGCCTGCTGCTGAGACGGGTCACTTCCTGCTAGCTGGCCCGCCCACCGGATGAGATTGGATTGGATTTTACGTTGATGGGAATATTTGTGTATTAAAAAAATGCATAATTTACAGGAGACCATGTTTGAGTGGAGAAATGAAAAAGAAAACCAAAATACTCTTATCCAAGTTTTCCTTTATCAGACATGCACACACACACACACACACTTATGAGATTTCAGACTTGACAGCTGAAACTAGTGACGGGGACAAATCAAGGTACTCTGACTCAAAAGTGCAACGACTGAAGCTCCAAAATGGCGGGCATTGTACATTTTTAAGTCTTGCACGCACACGCGCACACACACACACACACAAATAAACACTACCTCACCAATATTGCCAAACACCAAGGCAGAGGCAGCCCATTGCACCTCATGTATCAAGTCAAACACCACCCCACTTGGACTTCACACACGTGTCAGCTCTCGATCTACACACACACACACACACACACACTAACAGGCGGGTCTCTACAATACGGCCTCCAACAGTTGTTAAAATGGAGACGCTCCCCGTCCTATACCGGCCTGTCGGGTGTACATTCGGGACAAATATTTTATTAAAAATTACACAAATGACAAAACGGTCTGTAAGAAATCTATGGCAGTTGTGGGCCGAATCGCTCAACTTTTTTGTATTTTTTTTTTAAGTCCCGTTCCTCTCTTCTAAATTGTCTGCTCAGCTAGTGGACCAAAAACTGTTAAAATGTATTTTGACGAGGGATGACATTTCAGTGGGTCGGAATTTTTTTTTCGTCTTTTTTTTTTTTTTTAAACATAACAAATGCGAATTTTAAAGAGATGTTCACCGTGTGACAATAGAAGCCCTGTTGACCAAACGCTAAAGCTGCAGCTAGTTCCTTCCCTCCGCCCGAGGCATCAACGATATGTTTCCGTCCTAAAAGCTGTATGTAGAAAAGCACATTCTTTCCAGATAAAAACAACGAAACCTTTCTTCTCCGTCCAACGTCTGGATGAATGGTTTTAGCTTGCGTTTACCATTTAATCATTTTCGATAGTTGGCGAGTTCCATTTAGCAGACTTCTTTCTGCCCTACACTGAACATGTGATGGTATTGACTAGGGTCAAGGCTTCCGAGTAATTAACAGTAGTCGGCCATTTTTGTTGAACCTAGACTTGGATTTGAGGGCATGTATGTGTGAAATCAAAGCGGCCAAACAAACACCCGTAGGACGCCTCTGGCATCAGCCTACTCACCGGTACTGGGGCCACGAGTGGCTTTGCCCTCGAACGAAACTCAGGCGATGAGATTAAGCATAATAGATGAAGGAAGACAAGAATTAATGAATTTTGGAGAATGCTGCAGGAGTCTTGTTTTCCCAAGCAAAGAAAACGCTTCAGCCCACATCGTTGCAACACATAAATGGAGCGAAGAAATCGGAAAAACAGGAAACTGGGTCTTACGAACACATTTCCATCCGAGAGTGCCTTTCAGGTCGCGTCACTTCTTGCGCGAATTCCAACTTCCGCCCCGTAGAACACACCGTGCACGTACGCACGTGCGCACACTTCATGTTATCACAAACCCATTTTCCAAAGCGTACTGCATCGCATCGGAGTGACTTTTGTCGTGACGAAGGCTGTAAGGAAGCACGCGAGTGTACGCGTCAGGCACAGGGGGTGGCTAGAAACTACTGCGAACACACAGCATCAAACCAGGCAGTCATCGCAACACCAAACTATCAACGTATTCATTCAAACTGAGGAGGCGGCGGCGGCGGCGGCGGTGACAGCAGCAACTCATCCATCTTGCGGGCACAGTTAGCTCATTTGGTTTCGGGTTGTCGGCTATATAGCGTTTGTTTGTTTGTTTGTTTTTCCTCTCTTCCACGTTGGCTTTCCACACGAGTCAGCAGAGCAGCGGGAGCTTCCGACAGTGTACAAGATGGGTAAGAAATTAATAATCGTTATCCCAACTGTTGTGTCAAATGGCCTCTCTGGTGAAGGGCTATGTGTGGCCCTCTGTACTGTAGCGGTGGTGGTGGTTCTCATCCAGAGTGAACAGTCTGGACTAAAACACCCCCCCTAATGGTTTAGTATCATATAACCTCATGAGGAAGCTTGAGACGCAATTGATGGAAATGCACTCCTTTGAAAATCCGCCCGCCAGGTCGGTCCTTTGTACGTGCTCATGTTCAAATTCCTGCTTTGAAAAGTCAATCCGCTACGTGAAAAAACACCATTTATCGCGAGACGAGACGTATCCACTTTCATAATTTTTTTGATTAAGCCTAACTTGGCAACACAGCGGGCCAATCGGTGACCGATCGGCTGACCAATCACCGACAATTCTTCTTAAACGATCGGTTTTTTTCCCGCCAAAAAAAAAAAAAGGTTAGTTTCCAGGTTTCCTTCCAGCCGCCACTAGCTGCAGAGGAGGTCGTCCAGGGCGAGCGACGGCATTTTGTCAAAGTCATAGGCGTCGAACAAGTCACTGATCCCCTGGCCCTCGCCCAGCCCCAACAGGTAATCGTCCTGGTCCAGGATGGGGGGGCACAGGTTCAGGAAGGGTCCCAGGGCCCCTCCCAGGGCCCCTAAGGCAGACGGTATCTGGTCCTCCGTCTGCTGCAGAAGACTGGTGAAGGGGGAGGAGATGGGGGACAGCGTGGTGACGGAGACCGCCTCCCTCACGGAGGGGGAGGAGCCGGGCGGTGCGAGGGAGTGGCGGCTGGAAGTGGTTTTGGAATTGATGGACTCTGGAATAAACGAGAAAGAAAGAAAATCTCAATTAATTTCAAGATGGTAAATGGGTTGCATTTAAATAGCACTTTTATCCAAAGTGATTTACAGTTGCCTCACATTCACCCATTCATACACCGACGGCAGTGTCAACCATGCAAGGTAACAACCAACACGTCAGGAGCCGTTAGGGTTAGGTGGTGTCTTGCTCAGGGACACCGACACTTAGCTATAGGAGGAGCCTGGTGATCCAGACAACCGCTCTTACCCCCTGAGCTACAGCTAAATCAGTCGACGCCATCGTGTGATGTTGAGACAATGACAACAGTTGCCCAAAGCAGGTCATCACAGACCGATAGGAACATCTAAAAGCTTTCTGCTCATCAGTCTGCGTGGGCAGGCTTACAAAGTGGACCTGCTACACAGAGAGAATCTCAGGCACTACCTTGAACAACTTTGACGAAGGGGGAGTTCCCGTTGATGTCCACGGCGCCGTTCTTCACTGGACTCTTGGGGTCATTTTCGTCATCGAGACACAGCAGGACCTCTATAGGACCCTTCGTACTCGTCAAATGAATAGATAGGCTCTGAAAAGGAAAGAATGAAAACAATCATCAGGACACCAAAAGTTGGACAGAAACAGACTGGCCCTTTTGAGAGTACATTGCCAATTGAGAAAGCTAATTAAAAAAACAGGAGCAAAGCAAATGCGGCTACAAATTGATGTAGTGATGAGTCACTGGTGTACCAACTGTGCTATTATTGTCCAAAAACATGAAAATAGCCTTCAGGAGACGTTCTGTCTAGGTTGGCTAATTCCATCGCAACATTCACCTAATGCAGGCTTATCCCAAAACGTCTGTTAAGCAGTCGGACAGATTGGGGGAAGGGGGGGGGGGCAGGCTTGCGTTTCATTGGTAATGTCAGCAATAAATAGAATTATGCTGGCTTTATACATTTCTATATTTACAACTTAATGGGTCACCGCAACCAGCTCTCTGGTTTAGCTCCCGTTCAGAATCCAGAGCCGTGGACGATTTTAAATAGTATTATTTCAGATGGGAACATTAGGTAATGGTCATATTTTAAGCGCTAGACAATATGACTAAAGTGTTGTGCACAGAATAAGTACAGCTACAGTTTCAATTCAAATGGAAGAAAAGCCCATTAAGGATTTACGTCACAAATGATCCCACTATGGTTAGAATATTAGAGGAATCTGCCAGTCTGTCGATTCCTGACAGCCGTTCATCTGATCGACTTCACACTTGGCGGGTGTGTTGCTGACAACCCAAGGAAGTGCAGTGTCAGGGGTGGCATTTTGGGGATTTTCCCCGAGAAAGCTTCAAGCAATCGGCCAATACTGGAGGCCACGCAATCAAGCCCTTTGTTGAACAGGTGCAGGACTAGTCCATTCCTGATCACGACGTCTGTGCCACAACAGAAGTCCCCACAAAAGAAAAATGTACTTTTCAAGGAACCAAATGTTTGAAACTTTTTTTCAAATTCTAATCTAGACTTAATCAAAATCCTCCCACAATTTCCAAATCCATTGAGAACAACTGAGCACATGCATTGAATTTATGACGGCACTGGACACAAACACAAGACCCTCTCCATCTTCCCCCAGGACACCGTGTTTACATACCTCTTCGGGGTCTGGCACCTCCAGCTTTGTGTCACTAGGAGCCTTCACCACTATAACCGTCTGGTCCCGGAGGTTCCCCAGTTCCCTGATGTCCTGGTAGGTCACATAGGCATGCGTGCAGGGAAGGGAATCAAGGAAATCACAATATTGTTGGGTTGGTTCAGTGTGCGCTCACGACACCCACACCCGCCTTAGAAAAGCGTGATCACTTGATTTTTCGGATGAGCGTGTTCAGTAATCAATGCTAAACATTTTTTTTAAAGGATATTTTTGGTTGTTTGGCATCTCGCTCATATGCCGCACGTCCAGGCTGCATCTCTGGATGAGCTGCTCCAGCCTCTGCTCCTCCTCTTCCAGGGCCGAGACCTCCGACGTCAGCCACTGCCTCTGACTTAAGGCTCCGTCCACCTCGGACAGACTGCAGCCCCTGGAGGAAGAGACCGCCATTGGAGTGGAGAAGTCACTCACGGGGCCGGCCAAGGAACCACAGACACGGCTCACTGGCTGTCGCTATGGACTCGAGTACTAGCACTGAGTCGACTGACTTCCCCAAATTTGTCATTGTCAACTAAACCATGGTCTAGTTTTCTCCATTGGCACTCAAAAAAATAAATAACCAACTTGATGACTCACTCAAACGCAAGCTGCGGTTTTTGAATGCACATTTGGCATGTTCACGTGCCCACATCCTGAAACCTACACCCAGACACAATCACGTGGAGTCTTACTGGCAACCACGTGGCCAAAAAGTGATGCCCGGACCGACTTGACACTCCTATTCTTGGATACGTTCAATCGAGGGGCTATAAATAGCATCATTGGATACTTTTGCATATGGCCAATCAATGCACTTGCCCTTCTATACCAGGGATGTCAGTTTCGGTTGATTTTGCTGCAGATAGGCTCGGCCGGCACCCATTAAACGGGATTCTGCAGGCTTCTGTCGCCAACCAGGCTCAGATTCAGACATGGAATCGCTGTGTTCTCGAAAGAACGGGCACTGCCAGTGAGAAAATGTCTTCTCTGTTGCAACGATAGCATGTCAGGAGCCAACACAAGGGTGCCCAAAGGAGGTGTTCGACCAACATCCCTATTCTATACATTTATGCATTGAATCGGTGCCATTGGGATTTACCGATCTCTTTCCTTCAGCCATTCCAAGACTGCAAGGGTGGCATCTGCCAAATGCCCAAAATGTAAATGTAAACTAAGTGTCCGGGAGGGACTTACATCCACTGGATATTGTTCTTGGATTTCTTCTTTATGAGGTGAATTCCCTCCAGCACGTTTGTGATGTCATACAGTCGTCTCTTCTGGACCTGAATGCGGTAACAAGAGAGAGGAGTTAGCCTGTGTACTGTCGGTGCATTCAGTCTTTTCCAAAGGCCTACGACGGCACCGGGTTCTGCATCACACCATCATTATAGATTAAACTCTTGCCCCAACATTGCCAACGTTAAAGATCAATGTGTTTTATAGCATATATATTCCTGAGAATTACACTACAAAACATTGCCAACATCAATTGTAAGTTGAGAAACCATGCCCCATAATATTTTTTTACAGATTTCATCAAAAAAAAGTATATATATATATATATATATATATATATAAATGACCAAATTGCCATAAGCCCTGCAGCCCCGTTTCATGGGGAACTAGGAATCCACCTGCAGTGTCTCGGCAGCCTGGTTGAGGTCCAGAACGCCGTCCGACGACTGAGCCAGCAGCTCCACAAACTTCTTGGTGAGCAGACCCAGCGACGTGTCATAGCGAGTCTTCTCCGTCGGTGACTTAGGAGCTAAGGTGCGAACGAGGAGAGCGGGAAACGAGGACAACAGTGTTGTTAGCGTTAGCATTATATTCACAGAGAAAGAAGATGCATGTGACATTAAACACTTTTTCTGGGGACACGCTTTTGCATTGTTCAACGTCCAAGACCAACGCTTAAAAGCTCCAACGATAGAGGCGATCTAGACCAAATGAATATGTTCTTGACTTGTCGAGTACATTGCATATTCCAAAGACTCGTCATTAGTCACATAATGACTGTACAACATTTCCCCATTTAAAAAAATCTAAATGGAAATGAAAGGGCTCTTTAGTTGAAAAGATCCAAATTCCTTGCTTCTGCCATTTGAAATATTTAACATGTTTTGTGACACGCCTCAAAATGCATTGGGGAACATTGTCCAATTGTAACCAGGGGGTCAAAATTAAATCTTTATAGGGAAGGGGGTCAGGTGATTTAGATGGTGTATGCTGCCATCTACTGTACTGGTCATGAGAAGCCAACATAAAATGCACTGGCAGCCATTTTAAGAAGCAGCCAACAGAATCTGTTTAGATGGAACATTTGTCTTCTTTCAGCCAAACCCCTTTTTACCAAAAGTAACGCTGAGAACAATTAAAAGTATTCAAGCCAAGCTGGAGCTACTACAGAAATTAAGTCAAGCTTAACACAGCTAGGACTACAAAACAGAGCAAAATGGAGGAACTGTGAGAATAAGATAGAAGGGCTGGTAATTATAATTCTAGAATTGCTATAATTCTAGAATTATTATATTATAGTAGTCAACGATTTGAGGGCCATTGCAATGCAACAAATTAAGATAAAGCACTTATGAAACCCGTTCTATTAGCCTTGCAATATGAATGCTTGAAACCAGCTCTATTCATATATTTATGTACCACAACGATATATTGCCGTCCCCTTCAACAAATGTACTCTCTGCAAGTCGCTTTGGATAAAAGTGTCTGCCAAATACCCTAAATGTAAATGTAAAGGCAGATACATTACACGTGCACACACACACACAAACACAAGGCTTAATACTTCTTAGCGTCTTTAGGAGTTTCCCATTGGCTATTGCAGCCCCTCTTCCCCGGGGGGTCTTGGTTGGTTCGCCGAGATACTGGTGGTCCGACTCGTCCAATGCCAAACGCCTCTTGGCCTGTAAACAAAAGCCACAAAACGTACACAAACACAATCAGCACAGGTATTACAGTAAAAAAAACGAACCGTCCTGTCTGTGTGCATCCAGTTTCGTGGCTAGGTTGCGGTGCATTGTGAATTCTCCACTTGGAACTGTAATACAGCGATCACAGGGGTTTGGTGCTCAATGTGCATTATGCAACGCAAACTCATCCGGCAGCGCCCAGGGCCAGCTCATTTTATGCCCTTTTATTTCAGGAATTAAGCAGCAGAACCCATGACAACAATACATGGTAAACAGTTATGATTGAGCATGCATCCTCCTTCTCTTCATTGAATTGAGAGTAGAGCATGGCATTAACATTACCAGACACATAATGGTGTCCCTGTAATGCATGTGTGCATGAACCCTGGATTCATAAGAAGCTTAATTAATGCCATGACTCGGTGGAGGACCCACCAAGACATGCAGCATTCATGTGCTCACCACCCTAAGCTCTATTGTCCATGGGTGTCTCAGCTATAACAAATGTGTTTAAAACAAAAAAAGACCACTATCTTTGTGAAAGCCAATTAGACAGATCTACTACTTGACATTCGACCTGATAAAAGTGGTGTAGTCATGGGCAGTAGAGGCACACCCTACAAGTTCTCCATTTTGTTAAACTGCAGACCAATCAACTCAACTTACTTTTGATATAATATATTTAAAATACAATTTCTGGCCTGACTACTGCAGTACATCAACACTACCTGGGACCATCTCGTACGCAATACTGCTTTGCTTTTTAAAAGCCTGCAATATCCAGGCTCATCACAAAATAAACTGATCAACCAGTTATAATCAGATTAAAAAGTGCAGAGCAGACTGGGCATTCGTTGTTCATGGATGGCGATGAATTCTACCCTAAGATGGTCAAGTCACAAAGTAGTTTTAACTTGAATGCAAAAACATAATTAAAGGCAGAGGCTCTCCACTATGTCTACTAGTAGTGAGCTTGCCGGTTAACTAGCTAACTAACTAACTTGGTGGGGACCCCCTAACTTCAGGGGGTCCCCATCCAAGTGGGGCTGCATATTTGGGGGGGGGGGGGGGGGGGTTAGACGTCTGCAGCAGAAGAATAACACTAATCTACAAAAGTACTTCCAAGGGAACAGACAGTTAATATGCACTGAATATGATCTGTGCATTAGATTGCATGCTGCTGGAGCTAGTCGTCCAACCACCCACCCACCACCATCAGATCTCCCTTCCCTTCCCCCACTAAACCAGGCAGTAAAAACAGGAGTACTAGAAGTGAGCTTGCAGGCTAACTCGTGTTGTGTATGGGTGAGGGGCGAGGGGGGGGGCTTCAGGGGGTCCCCATCCAAGTGGGGCTGCATATTTGGGGGGGTGGGGGGTAGACGGAAGCACTGCTGCAGAAGAATAACACAAATCTATAAGTATAAGTACTTCAAGGAACAGACTGTTAATAATATGCACTTAATATGATCTGTGCATTAGATGACATGCTGCTGGAGCTAGTCAACCACCCACCCCCACCCTCTAAACCAGGCAGTAAAAAAAGGACGACTACTACTACTAGTAGTAGGCTAACTCTGTTGTGTATGGGTGAGGGGTGAGGAGTGAGGGATTTTGGGGGGGGGGGGCTTGTCCCCATCCAAGTGGGGCTGCATCTTTGGGGGGAGGAGGAGGGATAGACGATACTGCTGCAGAGGAATAACACAAATGTCTATAAAAGTACTCCAGTACACTTTAATATGCACTTAATATGATCTGTGCATTAGACGGCGTTAGATTGAGAGCTGCAAGCTCCAACCAACCCACCCCCCCCATCAGATCTCCTCTCCCTCCCTCCCCTCTAAACCAGGCAGGACCACTACTAGTAGGCCACCACCACCACCACTAACTACTAACTAACCAGTCATCCATTTGATCGGCCGAGGTGGGGGTGGGGGGGTGAAGGAGCACAAGCACCCCCTCGACATTTCAACATTATAACATCCAAGTTAGCAGTGGCATTACAAATTGTGGCTTCAAACGAAACGTAAAGTTCGTAAAGCTCAAACTCCACGGGGGTGCGACATTTGTGGTGGCGCGAATCGCGTCGATCGTGTCACCTTTAGACGCACTTTAGTGTTTTTGAAGTACGCTAACAGTTAGCAGTGAGTTAGCTTCTCGTCCACCACCACCACCACCAGCAGCAGCAGCAGCAGGACGGACGAGTAGCACGGAGCTAGGCTAACCTTAGCGGGGCTTAGCGTTCTCGGCTCGTCTTTGTGGCCAAGTTATATATATATAAATATATAGAGAGATCGACAAAACTCGTTATAAATACAATTTACCGGTGGTCTTCCTAACGCGGGTCGCTGCCCAGATCCATTGAAGGCAGCTTGTTGTTGTTGTTGTTGTTGTTGTGGCGTGGAGTAAATGTTGTTTATCAGAGGCTCTGACAAACAAACAGTTGGCGTCTGGGTGGTGTTGCTGTAAGGTGGTGCTGCTGCTGGTGGTGGTGCTGCTTGTGGTGGTGGTGGTGTGGTGGTGGCGGCGGTGATAAACTGTATATAAGTGGGGTTTAGTCGGTCCGCGAGCGCCGTTAAGATGATGTTGCTGTTGTCCAGCGCAGAGCCTCCGAGCCCCGCTAAGATCACTTTGTTGTCCGGAGCCGAGGAGAGGATCCCTCTTCTCATCTTGCTCGGTGGTGGTGGTGGGGGGGACTTTTAAAACGCGTCTTGCGGCTTAATCGGCGTCAAAAATATAAAAAATAATCACACCGAAGCACAGATGAGAGTCCGATCGATCGGATGCGACTCCGTATTTTTCTATAGCGAAGCACATCGAGGCAGATGCGACGGATTAAAAAAGTCGCGCAACCCGAGCCCCTCCGTCCTGGAAATGGCTCCAGGAAGCGGAGCGATGAATGGAGGGGGACGCGGAACTCCCGCGAAACTCGGATTTCCCGGGAGTTTTTCAAACAGAATTTGCATCTCGCGCGCCATTGGCCCGCGGGTGGCCAATGGCGGCGCGGCGTTGGGCCCGCCACGCCGCGCCACGTGTTCATTGGGCGGGAGAGAGTATTTATTTTATTTTGGTTTTATTTTATTTTTGTACTGTAATTTTTACGGGTTTTTTTTATTTTGTATTCATTAAATTTTTCTTTTGCAACCCAGTTTTTTAAGTTGACTTACTTATCGGTATATATTTAGCTCTTTCTTCTATCTTTTAGATAAGATAAGATAAAATAAGATAGAACTTTATTAATCAGGAAGGAAATTCTTGTGCCAGGTTGCATAGCAATACAGTACAATAAAACAATATGGAAATCAACAGAATAATACAAATAAACTAAACTAACAGATTTACAAATGTACAATGTCAAATATACAAATAAAATATACTCATATTTATATATTCGATTGCAATACTGCAGCTTTGTTTACATATTTCTTTGTTATAGAACATCTGCAATTGTACATTTGTAAATCGACAATTGTAAATGAGATTTGTTTGGGTTTTTGTTTTTATTTACCACTCGCTTTGGCAATGTAAATGTACGTTTCCCATGCCAATAAACTCTTTACATTGAAATTTAAATTGAGGCGACGTCACCCGTTAGTGTCCCGCCGCGCGTGTGTCTGTGTGTGTGTGTGCGTGTGCGTGTGCGTGTGTGTGTGTGTTGCTGACAGCTCGGTAGATGGGGCCCTAGAGCCACTTTACACCACCGAGAATTAAACATTAAATATGAAACATTCAACATTCAACAGCAAACAGCAAACATTAAACATTAAACAGAGCAACTACATGTACTTTTACATTTAGGGTATTTGGCAGACGCTTTTATCCAAAGCGACTTACAAAGAGTACATTTGTTGAAGGAGAGGCAGCAATATATCACTGTGGTACCTGAAGATAAGAATAGAGCTGTTTTAGAGCATTCATATTTACGAGACGAATAGAACGAGTTTCATAATTGCTAAGTTGCCTGCATAAGTAGCTGGGCAGGCGTGTGATTCTAAGCATGATACAACATCTGAGAACGAACAACAACGCTAAGTGCCGAGGGGTGGGGGGGAGGTGTGTGTGTGTGGGGGGGAGGTTATGCAGAGTCCAGGTGAACTCTGAACAGGTGGGTCTTGAGTCTCTTGCTGTGAGGTAACAATTGACAATATACATTCTAAAAGTATCTATAAAAAAATGTTTTAGAAAATTATTTATAAAATAAAAACTTCCATTTTTGAATTGATTTTATGTTGACAATGTAGGCTACCATTTTCCATGGTGAATACTATCTATCTATGTCTATCTATCTATCTATCTATGTCTATCTATCTATCTATCTGTCTATCTATCTGTCTGTCTATCTATCTATCTATCTATCTGTCTGTCTATCTATCTATCTATCTATCTATCTATCTATCTATCTATCTTCTATCTATAATCTATCTGTTCTATCTATCATACTATCTATATCTATCTATCATCTATCATCACACCATACACTACACAATTCCACACACACACACACACACACACATCCATGCTGTCCGTACACAGACCACCACCAAGTGTCTGGTAAAACCGGAATAGCCGTTCTGCAAGAGTAAAGCTTCAGGGTGGAGAAGAGAGAGAGAGAGAGAGAGAGAGAGAGAGAGAGAGAGAGAGAGAGTAATATTGTACGTTTCCCATGCCAATAAAGCTCTTTAAATTGAAATTGAATTGAATTGAGAGAGAGAGAGACACAGAGAGAGAGAGAGAGAGAGAGAGAGAGAGAGAGAGAGAGAGAGAGAGAGGGAGAGGTCCCTGGTGGAGCGCAGCGGTTCATTCTAAGGGTCTGACTTCACTTGTCCCGTTGCGCCTCTGAGAATAATACACATTATTACGCTAAATAAAGGAATAGAAGGACAACAACACACGCAATGTAGACAGATTTAAACGTATCATTATTTGTACTTATTGATCATCATCATCATCAGCGTGATCGATTTGGAGGAGGAGAGGATGCAGGATGGGCGACGCGGCGTTTCTGAAGACCACCGGATCCAAGTGGCTGCTGCCCGTCAGTGAATACTTCGGCTTTCCTCTCGATCAAGTGGGTGCTCTGGTCTCTCTTTCATTCTCTTTTCTTTCATGATTCTTCATTCTCATGGGCTACAGAAGTTGGGTGTGAAACGAAATGTTGCGCTCCCGTTGCGCCTGTGCTTGTATTCTTAATGGGAGTCACTCCTGTGAGCCAGCTCTGCGTTAAGGAAGTCACTATTTAAAAGAAAAAAGTCTTTAAAAGGTCTGCTTGGGATGATCCCAAACTCTGATGAGCATCCCTCATGTCTAGTTGAACAGCCAAACGTGTGCCATACATACACTTTATTTGCAGTTATTTACAGGAAAAGCCCAATATTGTACAGTATCTGTCCTAACCCTGCATGACTGAGACAAAAACAGGGGTCAACAGTCTAACCGTGTCAGTGTCCCCTCCTAACTGTACATATACTCTGTAGGTCAATTTCTTAGCCTGCCAGGTGTTTGCTCTTGGGGCTGCCTTCTGGTTCCGGCTGTACCTGGGGCCTCGCCATGCCAGCCCCCTGGTCCGGCACGCGGTTGCCACCCTCTTTGGCATCGCCTTCGTCATCTTCTGCTTCGGCTGGTGAGCTGAGTTGTTGTGTCTTATTACACCGCGGCGAGGTAACCGGGCAACTAAAACCAGGGAGACAATGATATTCCTCATTAGAAAAATCCAAAACAAAAGTGGAATTTCATGACATTGTGTGTGTGTGTGTGTGTGTCTGTGGTGTGTGTGTGTGTGTCTCCCTCCCTCCATCCCTCCAGGTATTCAGTCCATATTCTGATCCTCGTATTGCTAAGCTACACGGTCATCATCACAGCGGACATCAGCAATGTTCACCGGTAAGGTCTGGCCAAACGAAAGCGCTTTCTTTTTGTTTCAGCACTTGGGACAAGAAGAATATCGATGGAAAACCGTGTTGGGATGGGACAAATCGTCCCGAGTCCCACTCCATCAAGTGTCCCCTGAACCTGGCAACGTTCAGGTTGCCATTCATTCATAAGTAGTTTGGGGTGACAGGAATTTCAATGGGGTGTTCCCTCGAAACCGAACCAGCCAGTTTGCCAGCGGTCTCCTCTTATGGACACCATGATGTCACAACAGATGGAATGGAGGGTTTGTGTGTGGTGACATCACACACACACACACACACACACAACGCCTTGCTGTTATCTTCCCGTGGAACGTGTTTGACAAGCTGGCCAGTGGAGCCCACGTACCGGCATAGGCATGAATGGGGGCTGAAAGATAGATTTTGCCTGGTCAAGGTTACGTTGGTTATCGAGTCACAAAGGGCCCATGAGGATATAATTGTGATGCTTTGTTACCCCTTTTTATTCCCATATGACCCCCATTGCACTCCGAACCGTCCCTGGAAGGAGGGATACCCCACTCTGCGTTCCTTCTCGAGATTTCTTCCTTGTTAATTTAGAGAGTCGTTTCTTGCCCTTGTAGGGGGGCTAGGAATAGGTGGGTGTCATAATCACATGGCCCATAATCATATGGCCTGTAAAGCCCTTTGAGATTGTAACTGTGATTAAGGGCTACACAAATAAAATTGACTTGACTTGACCCATGTTCAGTTGGAAGTAATTGCCGTGTCGAACCCTTCACCCAAGAAAAGAATATGCAGTCGTAAACGTCAACGCATTGAAACTGGGCAGGCGGGTTCATTCAAGGTTGCGGTTCACAGGTGAAGGTCATCTTTATTTGGATGTGTGCACACAAACGAACGATTAGTAGTTTCTCTGTTAAATGTTGCAGTGTGCCTACACAAATGTATGTGCTGTTGGGATTGTAACGTATATAGGTGCCGTCCCAGAACAAACAAAAAGTCAATGATTGCCAGACTTCCAAGTTTTGTCAGTTCTTTATCGCATCTTCTTTATGCATAAAAAAAGGAAGAAAGAAATGTTTCCAATATGTATGTATGTGCCTGAAGACGCTTTCAACCACACAAGTCAGTCTTGACGCTCAAGCTATAGGGGAGCTGAGGAATTGAACTAGCAACCCTCGAGTTGTGAAATTATCCGTTAGTTCCATCACGTCTGCTGTTCTGCTTCCACAGTCTGGGCATCAAATCAGTTCATTATTTCATTCGTTCAGCGTTCAGTCATTTGTACCCTTTTTCTGAATTTGCATAAAATCGTTTAGGCTCTACGCACAAGAAGCTGATTTGATGGGTGCGATTGGTTAAATAATTGTTGGTAAAATAGTCACATTTTAGAGAGAAATCCCAGGATACAACGATCTCACACCTTGGAATTGAATTGACAGATATTTTAGTAAACACTTGAGCAACAATTGAGGATAGAATGACTATATTTCACCATTAATGTCAATGTTCAATGACCAATGTACCTGTTAACCTCTAATTGGTGTCTAAGCATAACCTACCTGACTAGTTCTAATATACTGTATATATATAAATAACCATGAACTGATTGAGTCCTGATTTACCCCACGCAGGTATTCAATGGTTTTGTCCATGGGCTATCTGACTGTGTGCCAAATCTCCAGAGTCTTCATCTATAACTATGGAATCCTGTCCACAGACTTCTCTGGGTAAGCAGACACTCCTGAGCAGACATTCTTGTCACGTCTTTCATTTCATCACCCCGGCTGCCCCGGCTGAGTCCTTTAGGGAACGTTTTCCCCCGGGAAAGTTCCACTGTTATCGGCTCATGTCGCCCAACATGTGCCTTGCCCGCTTGCACAGGCACTGTGCAAATAGCACCTGATTAACTGATTAAAACAAGAGCAGAAGGTTTGGATCGGTTTAACGTTGAAGTTGTTTGCTGCAACTGCCTTACTGCGAATGGACAATGCCAAGTCACTAGGACTTGGCATTGTTGTGTTGTGCTGGTGTGCTGGTGTGGCTTTCTAGGTGGGTGGGTGGGTCGGTGGGTTAACCTTTTGGGTGTGACGTTGACCTTTTGGTTGGTGCTATATCGGGGGGGTTCATATGTATGCACGTTGACCCCTGTGGAAGAATGCTGTTACTTCCTGCTTCCCTTTGTCACAGAGGAACTGATCACTCGCTTTAGGGCAATGCTTGTATTCGATCAAATTTCAATGTTTGACTTTGATAGATTCTTGTGTTTACATCATCAATACTAAGCACTGGATGGATATTAACGCGGTTACCTCACTGATATACTAATAGATTTAAGATTTAATAGAACATTTTCCCTAGGATTAGTCTTATCATCAATTTAGTATAAGGTATTCCAGCGTGCAAGAAGAACCCAGACCAATGGAATGGATTTCAATTTGGACATTACTACTACATCTGTATTTGGCAGACAGCACAAGGTCTCTGCTGTTGTAAATGTGGCAGCCCTGTTAGCTCATGCCACACGATGGGACTCCCGTGATCACTGAGTCAGCCTCCTCAGGATGAAATATTCAGGAACATGGAGAGTGTGAGGAAAGCGAAACACCAGGACCAAAACCTCCTCCAAAACGGCCACAAGAACAGCTTCTTCCCCACAGCAACTGGCCTCATCAACACGACCCGGGACCCCCACTGACCTCTGCAGCCATCTGTTTCCAGGTGTATCCACGTCATCCTCTATGTTTGTGCTTGTAATTCATTCAGAATTTTGTTTCACTTTTAATATCAGGGCTATTATTGTGCCCACTGGTTTCTTACACGGGTTGGAATTTCGATGTTGCCGATTCAGCAACATTTCCCCGTAGGAATGCATTTCCCCGCCAACACAGATGACCATTCAATACATTTCTCAGCATCACATGCTGCTGTGATTGTGACAAAATTGGCCAGCTATGCAGAGATGCGGTCGTACCAACCCCCCACTTTAAATAGGCCGGGGATAATTTAATTAAATTAACTAAATGTAATTAATTTCATAGATGGGCAACTTAAATAATACTTAGCCGATAAATAAATATGTATGTGCAGCATTCCCGTGGAACAAATCGGCCCTTTTAGCGTAGCCTAGTCCACTGACAGAATGCGCAGCAGCCATAGAGAGGCTGAACCTCAGACTGCAGAGCAGGATGGACGCTCACAGACGCGGCTGCCAAGAAGCCCTTCACTGACCTGGCACTGCCAGCCTCACAGCCTGCTGGCCGCTCCTGCCGCTCCCCCACCGCCGCACAAAAGAGCCCACACACTGTCCTCTTTGTGTGTGTGTGTGTGTGTGTGTGTGTGTGTGTGTGTGTGCGTGCATTTGATCGCGTGTGTATGCGTGTGTCTTTGTGTTGTTTGTGTGCGCGCACGCGTCTGTGTGTGTATGCATGTGTGTGTGAGTGTTTGGTGTGTGTGTGTGCATGTGTATGCACGTGTTTGTGTGTGTATGAGTATGTGTGTGTGTGTGTGTGTGTGTGTGTGTATATGCACTTGTGGTGTGTGTGTGTGTGTGTACGCACATGTCTGTGTGTGTGTGTGTATATGCATGTGTGTGTGTCTGTGCAAGTGCGTGCATGTGTGTGCGTGTGTGTGTGTGTGTGTGTGTGTGTGTGATAGAGAGAAGACAGAATGTACATAAACACGTGCACCAGTGTGCTCACATGAACACACATTCCCGAGACAGCAGCAGAGGCACATCTGTGGAGAGAGCAGACGATGCTTAAAATACACATGGACACAGTGAGACAGGGAATAGAGCAGTCACCAGGGTGTTGGACTCACTGCCGATAGGCTTACTGGCTTAGAGCCCTGGTGGCTGGAGCCTTACCTGTACACACCTGTGAGTAAGACACTTAACTCCCACCTGTTTCGAAGGGGACGGGTGGGTACCCCCCTAATGACATCATCACACTCTGGGCAGGCGGGGCCAACCGGATGTACGATGGATAGATCAGATAAGCCGAGCAAAGTTGGTACAGTCCACTGCAGCGGGCTAGCTGGTAGACGGATCAAGTCATTGTACATCTGGGTGGACACTCCCCACTCCCCCTTGTGATGTCACTAAATTGAAACGGCTCGTCATGGCTAATCATACTCACACCTGGTGGTAAAATAGGGGGTGTTAATAAAAGTGGCACAGTTAAGTAAGTAGGTTGTGGTGAAATAAACGTATCGTATAGCGTAGAGCACAGTTGCTGAAAGGAAAAAAAACTATGGTAACCTAATGCTGCCGTAAAACAGAGGAAATAGTGAAAATATTGTATAGCTTCAGAGACAAATGTTTCAATGTCGCAATGCAAATCCAATGAAGCTCTGGTGGCAAAATGTGACTTGAAGTGAAAGTAAGTGTATATGGGGTTAGGAAATGGTTGTTAGATGTGGGTTATAAGATTGGTTATACTTTAATACTCGATGGTTATAAGTAATACACACCTGTCTCCTCTTCCTTCAGGCCTCTCATGATCGTCACCCAGAAGATCACCACACTGGCTTTCCAGCTGCATGATGGTAATACACACACACACATGCAACAATATTTATCCACTCCAAGCTGTACAATTAATTTTTTTCCATCAATGTCTGTCTGTGGTTTAGTTTAGTTTAGATTCTTGCCCGGTAGGGAGAGACGGTAGTCATGGTTATGCGGTTGTGGTTTATTTATCTATGAATAAAAGATTGCCCATTGGGATAACAAAGGAGAACAATAAACGTGGATGCAGTCGATCGTCTTGGGGTTACGGAGTCGGACACTTGCCAAGCCCTGGCTCTCCGTCCGTCCCCAAGCCTCTTACTGTGGGGACACATATACAGTATATGTTCTCAATCTCTCTGCGTCAATCTCTCGCCCGCCTTGTTTCACCTGCCAATGCTGAACCACGCCCCCCTTCACACCACAGCGTTTTTTCCCCCCATTTTTCCCCAGCCAGCGGCCCTCTCTGACGGAGTACTGCAGCTACAACCTGAACTTCCTCAGCGTGTTGGTGGGCCCCTGCAGTAACTACCAGGACTACGTGGACTTCATCGACGGCCGCCACATCCAGAGGAGGCTCCGGAAGCAGGCGGAGGGGGAGGGGGCGAGCAACGGGCACGCCAATGCCAACGGCTACGACAAGACGCCCGACATCTCACCTCTGGTAGAGGCTTGCCCGTCACGGCATATTTAGAAAAATTCTTAATGGTGTCGTATGGAAGTCGTATTTATTTAAGATAAAAAAAAATACTAATAATAATGACGTTAAGTTAAATTCTAAACAAAAATTTCAAAAAATATGTTTGAAAAGACCCCTATTTATGTATGAATATTTAATGTATGCACTTTGTTGTAACTGTAAGTTCACAGTAATTGCTCATCTGCAGGACACATACATTGAAGAATGTCTTTTATAGAATACAATACAATAGAATACATCTTTCATAAAGTAGAAATAAACAAAATTAAATCTAAAATATCCAGAAAAAGAGACCAATGAATGAATCATGTCTCGGCGAAGACGCTGAGTATCTTGTGGTTGTACTAGAGAGGCCCCAGCAGGTCATTTAGCCTTCCTCCTCCTCTCCTCCAGAGCGCCGTGTGCAGGAAGCTGCTGGTGTGCTGCGGCTGCATGGTGGTCTTCCTCACCATCACCCGCTCGCTGCCCGTCACGCGCAACGTCGACGCCCACTTCATAAGCCACGCCCCCTTCCTCACCAGACTGGCCTACGCCTTCTTCTCCATACAAGCGGCCAGGCCCAAGTTCTACTTTGCCTGGACGCTAGGTAAAGACTTCCTCGCGGACAGAAAGTCTGAAAGTCTGAAAGTATGATAATGCAGAGCTATACATGAAGGCTATAAGTTAATGACGAGGGAGTCATTCTAAATCGAAATGAAATTCTTGGCTGAAAGAATGTCAACGATTCCCCCGGGGTTTGCCTCCCACTCTCTCAGAGAAGGTCAATTGGGAAACGTATTGCAACTCAAACTAAAAGTAATTACAAACTGCACTCGAGTTTTCCATCCCTCCTCTAATGAGAAAAATTTGTTCCACTTATAAAGTACACATAAGTAGTCCAACTTTTGAATGCATCTATTGTGCACCCAGATTTTTTTTATGAACAGCATGTCCCCAAGCTGTCTTTGGATTAGGCTACTCATTCAATTATACTCAAGTGCATGGCACAATGTGTGTTGATTGCATTACATTTAATAAAAATACAGCACAAGTTTATTTTGGATTGGTCAAATGTATTACATAATTAAATAATGTATTTTTTAAGACTGAATTTTACCTTGCCGTACCAAATGGCCGCAGCATTTCTATTCCTTCAGTTAGCGACGTATTTCTTTCATGTGTCTTGTTTCTTTGGTTCAGCGGACGCTATCCACAACGCGGCGGGTTATGGTTTCAAGGGGATGGATGCTAACGGAAAGCCTTGCTGGGATCTGGTCTGCAATCTCAACATCTGGAAGATTGAGGTACAATTACAGAAACCGACCAACATGCAAACCAAACCGTTCAGCTCCGTCAAAACACAGCGAAACATTTATATATTTAAACGGAAGCGGTGGTGTGTTGAACACCCTGTTACGCATATTCCGAAGAAAGCCCATTTTAGATACTTCACCCCACAGGACCCCACAGAAAAAACGTTATATAGTCAAAAAGCAATGTCGTAATCTTGAAGACATAAGGGTATTGCACAGATTTACATTTACATTTAGGGCATTTGGCAGACGCTTTTATCCAAAGTGACTTACAAAGAGTACATTTGTTGAAGGAGAGGCAGCAATATATCACTGTGGTACCTGAAGATAAGAATAGAGCTGTTTTCGAGCGTTCATATTTACGAGACGAATACAACGAGTTTCATAATTGCTAAGTTGCCTGCATAAGTAGCTGGGCAGGCGTGTGATTCTAAGCACGCTACAACATCTGAGAATGAAGATCTTCCGCATGCAAATGCAGTGACGCCAACTCACAGTTTGAGAGAAGTCTGAATAATGTTATTGTAAGGTAGCATTCTACTTCTAAGACACGTTGGGGGTAAAATCGGAACGTTCTTGAATGAATAATTACAGGAGACATTTCGATGACCTCGTCACCTCAATTTTCTCAATTTTCTTCAGACAGCAACAAGCTTCAAGACATTCATAGACAACTGGAATATTCAAACCGGAGTCTGGCTCAAATCGTAAGTAGCATTTTACCCCAAAAATATATATCATATTTGTTGACTATGCACTGACTATGCATTAGTGGTAATAATTACAGTGCTTGTGCATTGAGAAGTCTTTCATGTGAGCCTGTTTGCTTGAAGGTGACATTGCTCTCCTGCCATTGTGTTTGGAATGCCACTCATTCCTTCTGGGGCTCAGTTGGCCTTTCTTTAAATAATCACTCGCTGTCTCCCCATCCTCTGTATGCTTGAGCTTGACCCAAGATAGGAAGCTAAGTATTCTAAAGTGACTGACAATGAGTACATTTGTAGAAAGAGACAGCAATATATCACTGTGGTACATAAAGATAAGAATAGAACAGGATTCAAGCATTCATAGTTGCAAGGTTAATAGAACACATTTCATAATTGCTGGGTTGCCTGCATAATAGCTGGGATAAGAGCAGAAGTGCCATTCTGAGTGCAGTACCAACATCTAAGAACATACAATATGCTGAACAATGCCAAGGACTGTTATTTATGCTGCGTTCCATTTACCTCGGAAGTCGGAGCTGGGAATGACGTCACACCCGAGTTGACCGCGTTCCAGTTACAACAGTTGTGCTTGGGTTTGTTCTAGCCAGGTTAGCCATTGTTAGCAATACCAGTTGATAACAACATATTACGCGGCATTTTGCGCATACAAACACGGTAGCAACATGTCCACAGATAGAAGTTGGACGGGGCTGTGTGTACGACTGCTTTAATGAGACACAAATAGACAGAAGTGCTAAAAAACGGTATATTACTACAGCTTTCACTACTGTTGATGTGCGTAGCAGCCATCTTGGATTTCGGAGTCGGGGTTTGTGAGATTCTTCCGAACTTTCTGAGTTGGAAATCTGACTTCAGGGGGCGTTTCCCCTGAAACTTCCGACTTGGAACTCGGAAATTCCGACTTCCGAGTACAAATCGAACGCACCATTAGTGCCAAGTTAGGAGAACGAAGTCTGGAGCTAGGCCCCGCCCCACACCCAAAGCTCACAGCCAATCAGCAGACCCCCCCTCTGTGCTCTCCTCCCCCCCCGCAGCGTGTGCTACGACCGGGCTCCCCGCCACCGCATGGCGCTGACCTTCGTCCTCTCGGCGCTGTGGCACGGCGTGTATCCCGGCTACTACTTCACCTTCATCACGGCCATCCCCATCACCGCAGCCGCCCGGGCCGTGAGTACACCGGCCACGATGGACGCCTTTCAATGACTGATTGTTCCGAGCCCATGTCGTAACAAATGGACAAAGTAAAGAGTAAAGAGGCCAGAGTTCGGTTGTGGTGCAAAAATGGTTCGCCACGTTACAAACGACGCTGAAACTAAACGAGTACGTGGAGCGTGTCGTTTGCCTGGCCCGAGGGAAGCGAGAGAGCGCCATCTTTGAAAGTTGGTGGCTTAAATAGAGTAGGCTCCACCCACAACCCACCAGCTCCACCTACAGGGCACAGACAGGAGAGGACAAAGCAACCAAGAAGCATACGTAGATACCCCAACATGGTAACACTAATGAACAATAAACAAACGCAGAAAAAAAAAAGCATAATTTGTGCAGCACTGTCAGGATTTTCAGTTTCAAAATGACTCCCAGAACCCAGGAAGGAAATGTGTTCATATTTCCTTCCTGCATTGGAAGATAGGCTGCATTGCATGCATTTTCTAACCATATTATACAAAGAACGCATGCCGAGTCATCACATACTATCAATATGTCATTTACAGTATTTCAATTATAAGTGACAGGCTTTAAATGTCATTTCTGCAGATGTGGGCGGGATTAGCTCCAGGGCCAGGGGACCAGTTTAGAGCCGACATGAGTACATTGGTATCTGGGTGTCAACGTAATAATTGAGCCAATATTTTTTCACGTTAAGTTTTAAAGCTTGTGGCAGGTGACCATGCCACACACGTTCCATTAAGTGGGTTTTCCAGGGCTCGCCAACAGCAGGGCACAGGTGGATGATGTTGACTAAACTGGTTTATTGCGGAGTTGTTATATTCCAGGGAAGGGGTTAACAAGCTGGCATGCTAGCGCTCTCCTGAGTGTGTGTGTGTGTGTGTAACCTGTGGGCATCGATTAGCCAATGCCCCACAGGTGTGCAGCCTCACCCCAGCCCCCCCCGACTAATCAGCCTGACTCTGGCCGGGCACCAACACACACACACAAAGCCATTTTTGTAGAATTTTTAATCAGCAATTTTGTAATAATCATCATTAATTCATAGTTCACAGTTGAGCTGACTTGAATGTCAATATGTTAACATAAAATTTGACCCTAGACTTAAAAATGTGTGGTTAGTCCTGATCTTTCTGTTCCCACCTTTGCTCCCTACTGTCCCTCCCTCCCCCCCCCCAGGTGCGGCGGTGTATCCGACACTACTTTCTCTGGTCAAGGGGCGTGAAGCTGCTGTATGACCTCCTGACCTGGGCAGCCACCCAGCTGGCCATCTGCTACACAGTCATGCCTTTCCTACTGCTGGCAGTGGAACCCACCATGACTTACTACAGGTACTACGCTGCTGTGTTGCCCCCTTGTGCCCACTTACACTTACACCCGTTGGAGCTGAAGTCCAGCAGGGATTTAGAGAGATATAGTCTTTATTGTCCCGTAGGGAAATTCATTTTCACACCACGTACATAGAAACATAAATAACAATGACGTACAGATGAATGCACAGATAACCACATGACATCCATTCCTCATCAATCACCCAGTACACATATACACATGTACACATATTATTCACATTACATCTCAAGCACTCCATCAGAAGTGTTTCGTGCTTGTTTGTTTCACACAAACAATTAGGACTTAAAGTTTGTAGTTTTGGCACTAGGGACTCTTTCTGCTTCACTTAACCCGGAATCCATTTTTAGTTTGTACTTGTACGGTTTTTGGAACAGGCATAGTAAAGAATACACAACGACTCAAATCCCTGATGCTTATTTCGGGAGAAAACAACAAAGAAGGAACTACATTAATTTCATGCTGTGAGCATTTTTTCCATTTTATTGTCCTTTTTCATTAAGTAGAGCCAATCTCCACCTCCCTCTCTCTCTCTCTCTGTCTCTCTCTCTCTCTCTCTCTTCTCTCTCTCTCTCTCGCTGTCTCTCTTCCAGGTCTATGTACTTCCACGTACACCTCATCAGCATGCTGGTGGTGATCGCCCTCCATTCAAAACACACACCAGCCACCAAGCCACCACCACCCTCACCCTCACCCGCCTCACCCCGTCCCTCGGGCACCCACTTCCCCCTGTCAACGCACCCGCCTCGGTGCCAGGACACTCATTGCAACAACAGCGTCAAGGCAGAATGAACTCCCCCACCTCCACCCTCACCGCCACCACCACCACCACCACCACCACCACCACCACCCCTCTCTCTGCCTCCCCATGCATGGACCAAACAAACACATTCCCCCACGAGAGACGGAAGAAGAAGGGCCTCCTCTGTGGCTGAAACCTGACAGAGGAATGCGCATCATGCTAACGATTACGACGTAACGACAGCGGGAACCTGAAGAAATGACAGAAATGTTAGAAATGGCAGACAGTTTGCGTGTCGTTCCGATTCCAACTCGAGTGCTTCCAATGGGCCACTAATGTGCAACAAGCATCCTTCTGCCGGGAGCACACGTGGGGGCCTCTGTTACCCAGCATCCTCGGGGGGGTGAACTTGCCCCGTGGGATTATGGGGTTTTCTAAATATAGTGCTTATAGTGTTTACGGATAGGGAGGCCTAATTCACCGACAGTACTTACTCGTAACAGCGTAGCTAGCGGCAAATTCAGAGCTTTGCCTCCTGCCTATTCTCCATTCATCGAACATCGACTGGTGTAAACACGTTCTCCACGATGACTGTGTTTGTTTGTTTGTTTTGCCTATATATCCATAAGTAGTTTTTTGGTTTGTTGACATCCTTCTGACTCAGATGTTAAAGTGAATGGTAAAACAATCGTCAGGATGTGGGGCACTAAAGTTTCAGTACGGGTAACGACAAATGCCCCGTTTTGCTGTCGTTGCTACACCCAATGCGCAAAAGTGCCAGTCTATTGTAGTCCGTTTACCACTGTAGTCCACCCTAACTCTAGTCCTTTGCTATTGTAGTCCACCCTAACTCTAGTCCTTTGCTATTGTAGTCCACCCTAACTCTAGTCCTTTGCTATTGTAGTCCATCCTAACTCTAGTCCATTCCTATGACCAATTGTCACATTGTCCCTACTACAGCCCATTCCCTACTGTAGACCATTCCCGACTACAGTCCATTCCCTACTACAGTCCATTCCCTACTGTAGTCCATTCCCGACTGTAGTCCATTCTCTACTACAGTCCATTCCCTACTACAGCCCATTCCCTACTGTAGTCCATTCCCTACTACAGCCCATTCCCTACTGTAGACCATTCCCGACTACAGTCCATTTCCGACTACAGTCCATTCCCTACTGTAGTCCATTCCCTACTACAGCCCATTCCCTACTGTAGACCATTCCCGACTACAGTCCATTCCCGACTAGAGTCCATTCCCTACTGTAGTCCATTCCCTACTACAGTCCATTCGCTACTGTCGTCCATACCCTACTACAGTCCATTCCCTACTGTAGTCCATTTCCTAGTGTAGTCCATTACCTACTCCAGTCCATTCCCGACTGTAGTCCATTCCCTACTGTAGTCCATTTCCTAGTGTAGTCCATTCCCGACTACAGTCCATTCCCTAGTGTAGTCCATTCCCTAGTGTAGTCCATTCCGTCTAATTCCACATCACTCTAGTCTACATACCAGCCCACGGGGGGGGGTGAACTTGCCCCGTGGGATTATGGGGTTTTCTAAATATAGTGCTTATAGTGTTTACGGATAGGGAGGCCTAATTCACCTACAGTACTTACTCGTAACAGCGTAGCTAGCGTCAAATTCAGAGCTTTGCCTCCTGCCTATTCTCCATTCATCGAACATCGATTGGTGTAAACACGTTCTCCACGATGACTGTGTTTGTTTGTTTGTTTGTTTGCTATAATCCAAAGTAGTTTTTTTGGATGTGGGGCACTAAGTTTCAGTACGGGTAACGACAATGCCCGTTTTGCTGTCGTTGACATCAATGCCAAGTGCCAGTCTATTGTAGTCCGTTTACCACTGTAGTCCACCCTAACTCTAGTCCTTTGCTATTGTCGTCCATCCTAACTCTAGTCCATTCCTATGACCAATTGTCACATTGTCCCTACTACAGTCCATTCCCAACTGTAGTCCATTCCCTACTACAGCCCATTCCCTACTGTAGACCATTCCCTACTACAGTCCATTCCCTACTGTAGACCATTCCCTACTGTAGTCCATTCCCTACTACAGCCCATTCCCTACTGTAGTCCATTCCCGACTACAGTCCATTCCCTACTGTAGTCCATTCCCTACTACAGCCCATTCCCTACTGTAGTCCATTCCCGACTATAGTCCATTCCCTACTGTAGTCCATTTCCTAGTGTAGTCCATTCCCTACTACAGTCCATTCCCTACTGTCGTCCATACCCTACTACAGTCCATTCCCTACTGCAGTCCATTCCCGAGTGTAGTCCATTCCCGAGTGTAGTCCATTCCCTAGTGTAGTCCATTCCGTCTAATTCCACATCACTCTAGTCTACATACCAGCCCACTGGGAGGACAATAGAACAATGTAAAGACATCTCTCTTCTGCTGCTACACGCTGCTCTGTGAGTGGGCCACTGACACAGAGCAGTGTCTGACATTAAGTTATGAAAATACAATGGCACACACACACACACACGCACGCACGCACACGCACACACACAGGCACACACACACACACACACACACACACACACATCACAACACACCATAAGCTTGCACAGACACCCATGCAAAAGCATGCATGCATATTGCATAACTTGCTCCGGCCCACAAATTATGCACATACTCTTTCCCTTCTTCACACACACACACACACACACACACACACACACACACACACCAATGTGGTTGGTGCACAATGGCTGCCTTGTGTGAGTTAACAAAAAGGACGTGCACAGAAGAGGGACGCGAGGCTGTTTGTCGTGTGTGTGTGCGCATGTGTGTGTGTGTATACCACACCCGTCACTACACTACACACACGCCAGCCCACACTATGTAAGACCCATGCTGGCCTTCCATTGGCTGTGTCCTCTGGAGCTGTAGGGGTGTATGAGCGGGTTAGCATGTGTCTATCTCATATTATTATTATTATTATTATTATTATTATTATTATTATTATTGTCAGATACATCTTATCATCAACATCATATTAATTAGGGGTCTGTTCCATCTAGTTATGGCCGAGCACCGGCAGAGACTAAACTAGTACTGCATCTTATTAAACTAAATGGAACAAAGTCTTTATTACACCTCTGGTTAACCAGCTAACCAGTGGTTGGTTGTTGATTAGGTGTCATCATTACGGGTGTGATCAGGTGTGCAAAGGCTGGACTAGAGTCTCCTAAGGTACAGATTGAACATCCGGGCATGATGATTAATGATAGATATTCATATTTAGAAATGAAAATTCATGTTTTCCCGACTGCAAATGGAAGCGTGTGCCAAACAGGGAAGGTCAACCAACAACAAACAAAACAACAAAACAGGCCGACAACCATTACACTCATAGAAACATTTCAACGTTTTTTATTTTTTATTTGCCACCAGGTGTGAGTGTGATTAGCCAGTACAAGACATTGCAAAATTGTTATGTGACTAAAATTGCCATCGTGACATAGTGACATCACAAGTGGGATATGATGGCTAGATAAGCCACAGTCCACTGGGTCGGCTGGTACATCATACATCTGGGTGGACACTCCCACTTGTGATGTCATGTCACGTGACAATCTTGAAACGGTTAATCACACTCACACCTGGTGGTAAAATAGGAACCCTTTAATGCAATTCTACATATCAAATACATGATGCTCAAAACTAGGACAAATTGAAATGTGATGAAGATATTTTATGTTTTCAGCTCAGTGTTGCAGTCTTGTACACAACAATGATTTGAAATGTGTGTTGAGAAGGTTCAACTTGGTGTCCGGAACACTAAGCATCTTGTTAAAGAGTTGGTAACGAACTAACTGACCAATGTGGTGGTGCCTTAGCCTCCTACTAACTCATGTGAGGTTTTTTTAGAATATGCAGCTATTTTAACTTAACACTTTTTGACAGAAAAGAAAAGTGAATATTAATATTTTTGTATGTTCATGCTAATATGTTGAATACAAATGTGAATAAAACATTTTACAAAAGTTACGTCTAATGATGTCTAATAAAGATGAATACAAACATCAAAATTATATCATGTCAATTTGTTAAGAGCACTTAGATTAATTCAAATGTCTTATACAATACATAGCGGCCTATATATTTGTTACCGTCTATTCCTTCTATCACTGCAGTAAGGCCCCAGCTGCGAGTGAACGCCCAAACTCCTCTGTCTGCTGTTAGTAGCAAGGACTCCATCTGTTGGCGTGAGTTCACACTTTACTGGGAAGCTTATGCAAGTGTCTGGCAAGACACAGGATTGGCTTCACGTGACACTGGTTTTAAGGCTTAAAGACCATCATCATGAAAATGTTTTTTATTGTTCTACAACTGATGGATGAAAACCATTTGCATCATCTAAAAACAGACACATTACCGTTGATGTGTTGCAAAGACTTGTGTTGACCAAGCGTATTTCAATTTCAATTTCAAAAATAGCTGTAATAGTTACAAATAAGTCTTATTTGTAAGTCCCACGTTATTCATCAGATTCAATATGCTCAAAATCTACTAATGTATAATGATATCATTATCGCCTCTCCTGTCCACATCCCTGACCAAGATGTGGATGTACAACCTGGAGCTGTTGGTCCCCGGGCGCCGTCGAGATGGCTGCCCACTGCTCCTGGCTGACCCTGGAGGGGCAGCAGGATGGGTCAAATGCAGAGGAGGCATTTCCGCAGGCCACCCTCCCTGCATGCGTGTGTGTGTGTGTTTGGCGGCCGCCACTTCCCGCTGTGTGTTGTGTGACCACTACGTGTGTGGACTAATAAAGATTTTCTTCTTCTTCTTCTATAATATAGCATTATGTCATTATATAGTAATTTGCCAAATTAGATTTCATCTTCATCTTCATCATTTATCAAGCACATTTACTGAGAATATGCAGTCTCTGTTCCCTTATTTCATAACCCATTGACTCAGGGACGTGTGACGTTTCAGAGCAGAACAAGCCCAGATTGCGGCTGGGCTGGTCCATTCTGGGGCTGGTTCTGCAGCGTGGGCCCAGACGCCACACTGAGATGTAGAGGGGTGTAGCACTGGACCACAGGGACACACACAGTCTTAAAGGATCACACTTGGGGGTGGTGGTGATGAGTCTTCCCAGCCTGGGAATTGCGATCTTCAGACACACTTACACCTGGAGAAACCCAGTGTTAGCAGGTGGGGGCGAGGTAAAGGGGGAAACTTTGCTTGCCTGAGCCAATATCCCCAGTCCAACTCAACTTTAAGTATTCTACAAACAGTCCAAAAGTTACTGAACCAGTCAAAAACCACTCCACTCACTCCCTTTTTGATTGTCCTTGTTTGATTAGTTGCTTGCAGGTGCCTCAATTTCCCCACTCTTTCCCAGTTACAGTACTGTAGCTCTAATGGGCTGGCTTGGGACACTGGTATCTTAATCAGTTGTACCCTTACCTGACCAGCAGAGGGTCTCAGCATCTAATAAGAATGTTTTAAATCCTCTCTCTCTCTCTCTCTCCTGTGTCCCTGACTTGTAGTTTGTACCTGTGCTGCTTCTGTGTGCTAATTCCCCTGGGTTGTTGTTTTTTTCCAACATTTTTATACAACTTTCTGGCCTCAGCAGCAGCAGCAGTCATCCAGAGAGACAAGGGGGACGTGTAGAGGAAGGTAAAAAAGAGGCCAGGGAGGGGAAATAGAGTTATTCCTGGGAGACTTGCATCAGCGGATTATAATGTAAAATAGATACAGCAGAGGGTTATGACAAGCGGTGAGCTGCTTAATCAGGTCCCCCCCTGCCAAACGACGACTATCTACTAACTACTATATCTTACTGTCCCGAATAAAACGATTGCTATTCATAGCGCAATTAAAAAAATACATCAGCATTTGCATCAATGACTCACCCACCCATAATCCACCCATAATCCCACCCACCCATAATCCTTTGCCTCCCAGAATCACATCAGAACGTGAACATGAAAGCAATGCATATTCGCTGGCAATAAAAGTGGGAGTGTCCAGGGCACAGTTCTCTGCGTCCTGCGGTAAAAATTTGAAGCCACCAATCAGAGAGCAAGCTTCTGGTCACGTGCTTGCCAAAAGGTTACTGACCCCCATACACACTCATTTGGCCGGCGCCCCCCTCAACCAGGAAGTCGCTGAAGTACGTATTGAATTGACACAAAAATGAACGAAAAACTATTTAAATGTTTTAATGAATGCAGACTACCATGCTGGTGCATTGTACAAGTAAACACGTTCGTTTCATCATTATTTAGAATTAATTTATGTTTAAGAACACGTCCTCTCCAGATATGGTCTGTGGGACGGTGCCCCAGCGCCCCCTGTTGACGAGCCGCCACTCAGTGCAAAGTGTTTCTGCAACTTAAGTCTAAAACACCTAACTTAAGCTAAGGGTTAGTGTAGTTGTGGGAAAGGTAACCATAAGGAACTAAGAGGTTGACGGTACGTTGCCAGTAGCCAACCAACGCACGATGCGAATGGGCCCTAGCAACGCCTTGTTTTCATATTTACAAAATAAGACAAATGGTTGTTTTTTCCTTCTTCTTTATTACAAAGAATATACATGCACCATATAGATCAAGGGGATTAGATGGAAGAGGCCTAGTAAACTAGTAAATAATTAATGTTCTTCCTTCGTGTATCATGGCGGACGTTGGTCGACCACCTGGGTCTTCAGTAAATACCTTGTAACATCATGACTCTCTAAATAAATACGCTTTTTTCGCACATGTGCAGTGAGTATAGTTAAGCAGTGTACACCTGGGTCGACTCCAGAACCTTTCAAATTCAGGATTTGTCATAAAGATTTAAGACGTATACCATCAAACATGAAATGATCATCTGCTTTATGCAGATACAAATTATTTTATAAAAAGAAAAGTCAAAAAATGTATTGCATATATTAAACTACTAAATAATAATAATTAAAAAAATGAAGGCAGATATCCTTTATATATTTATGGGATTAAGAGGAATCATAAACATGTAACTTCGGCCTATAGTACGTTCAAGACAACTCTGAACTTAAAGGGAGGACATTTGCATATACTTTTAGGGGTTATGCTTTGAAGAATTAAATGAAGTTCCAACAAATTATTAGATCTAAAATGTTAACTATTAGTTAGACTGATAAACAGCCTTAGCTTTAAACAATGACCCCTGTGGGTTCTGGGCTGTACTTTTCTGGAGGGTCAAACCACATTATACCAATCAATCACTCAATCATAAAAAATAAATATTACATTTGAAAAAGGACAAACTGAGTTGTTTTGAATGCAACATTGATCGTTAATGAAGGGCTGTGCGATCCAGCAGAGCTGTACTCCCAACACTACAGCCGTGTTCGTCTTCCAGTTTATTACTTCATCCAGTAGAGGCCAGCATCACAGAAACACAAAACTACTAAACAAATAAAACAAAAGAGAACAAGAAAAACACGAAACATGATTGTGCTTATTAAGTACTGTCGTATTAGTGCCACCATTTTGATCTGCCATTTCAGGACAGAGTTTCGCCCTCCTGAAGCCAAGCACAGGCTGTGTAGTGTTTAACTCAGTCACTCATCATGTCCTCCACACATGCTTGTCCCTTCACTGTTTATTGTTCGTTCATCAACAATTGATTCTCTTGCCTTCGGTCCCCAGCCATCCCCCACCCATCCATCCATCCAACCCCCCCCCACCCCATCCTAAATTAGTCTGACTTCCAATTCTTCCAAATTCATCACTTTCAGAAACTGATTTTTCTTATCATGCCATACCTCCGCTTGATGTTTGATTGCGTATGCGAGAGGCTGTATTAAGTAAAGATGGCCTGGCATGCACATTCACTTCATGTCATTTAAGATCAAATATCGTGTTTTGCAACGCATAGCACACAAATGTGGCAAATGACAACGAAAACCAAATCACTGATAAGAGGAATTGAATAAATAAATCAGTGCATAAAAGCCCAAGAAGCAGAATTGGGGTTTGAGTTTGAAATCAGTCATCATCGGAAAAATCAGCAATCATCAAAGCAGACAAACATTGGGTTAGTAATCACAACGTTGGAACAGGGCAGCCATGGTTGGTGACGTTTAAGTCTTTGTAAAGTTAGCGGACATGCTCGTTATTCCTTTGTAGTGTTTTTAGTGTAAAGTTATTATGGTGATAATAATATCCATATGCAAACAAATAAAACTCAAAATCTTCTTCCTTCTTCCTTCACCCTCCTCCTCTTCTTCAGTGTGTTAAGTTGCAGGAGAGGTAACAGTGGCGTCGAGAGAGAGATTAACGAAAGAGTCGAAAGAGGCTTATGGACCCGTTCCGTGTCACAATGTGCTGTCATGCTGTGCTTTTCGGTCGAAACTCTGGCGTCAGGATCTATCAATGTCTCAAAAATAAAAGTCTTCCACGTCAAGTTCAGTAAATACATTATTTTTTTTTAAATTCAAAAATGCTGTTGTGAATGAAATCTGCCTTTTTGTTTCCTTCCCCTGGGCTTCAGAATGGACCTTGCGTAACACTTCTCAAAAAGGCTATAGCTTACGTTTGAAGGATTCTTCATCTGCATCTTATCCTGAGGCAATTTTTTTTTTAAAAAAGCTACTAGTGACTACCAGCTAATTCTCTATGTGTAGAATGGATTCAGATGTCTCTGAGCAGTCCAGACGGAGATGGGACGAAATAGCATTTTCTCCTTTTTTATGATGATGATATAACGATGATGGTGATGATAGCGACCATGTCAGTTTTTCCACAAACCCGCCCGCGTGATGAAGGTCGGCGATCCTGGTGGTAACAGTCCACCTCCTAGGCTAGGGTTAGCAGCAGATGTCCAACAGGGAGGGAGGCGTCGGTCGGTCCAGGAGGGAAGGAAGGAGACGCCATGCGTGAGTCCGGTCATCTTCATAACCTCTGCACATCATAGAAGAAGAACCTCTCTCTCTCTCTCCTGGAATATTTCTGTTGGTTAAATGATCCTACGTTGACGTTGAGATATATATATATATATTTCTTTTTTTACTGTTTACTGCAATCCATCTCCACAGGCCATCGGGTCATTCAATCCTCTAGCCTTTTTTTTAATGACAAAAATGAAAAAATGAAATAAAATAGTAATAAGTCTCTTGTGCCAGTCCAACGAGACCTCATTATTTCCCGCCTTCTGCGGGAGCCAGGGTCTGTATCTCCTTGGTCCCCTCCCCTGCCGCCGCTGCCGCCGCCGCCGCCTCCGCCTCCTTCTTCTTCTTCTTTTTCTTGTCGTCGTCCTTGAAGAAGAGGAGGGGGAACATGCCCAGGATGCAGCCGATGGCCACGCCGATGGCCTTACCCTGGACACAACAGGAGAAGGAGAGGAGGAGTTCATATTATCGGGACCTTCGTCATGATGGCGAACCACCGCGGCGCAGACAAGACACTGGCGGTTAACCTCGGGGTAGCAACCCGGGTTCGATATTGAGCTGTGATCCGATGGTCTGTCTTTCCATGAATATATAATAAATATACAAATATATAATATAAGTTGCATTTAGGGTGTAACTCCACACTAGGGCACACTATTTTTGGGAGTTGGCTGACATTTAAAGTTAGACAGAAAGCACTAAGCCTTAAGTTACAGCTGAACAGATTATTATACCGTTTTTACTCATCTCTTACAGTGTAGTATAGCCTACTGCTGTGTTCCACATTTTTAGAATAATTATCTTGACCTTCATTTGTTATTTTATAGGCTAATAAAAGCAGCGGAATGAGTGTACACTGGCGCAGTAAGACACCACGCCATGTTAGAAGAGATATGTAAAGTCTGCTTTACTGCATAATGAACACCTGCTTACAAGGGCACCGTTCTGCTCCTGCTCTGATTCTGTCTCATTTTTATGCTTTTAAAACACGACACAGAACATATGGAAACCAATTAACGTGTTTTTTTTGCCAAAATGCCTTGCGTGCCTCTAATACACTGTAGGTAAATCAGATGAGTTTCAACCACTCTAAAGCATAGACACTGACTGAGCTGTATGATCATAGTTAGTGTCCTGTCCCTTAATGTCATCCACTGTGGTTATTGTGTGAAACGTGAAATGCTAACGTTGTTTAAAAGTACATAACACTGTTCTCATTTTACAAAAAATGTGGTTATTGGGTGTTTGGGTATTACAGTCCATGTGTATGTATAGAGTATGAATTATAGGCTACTTTTTATGTCTTTTTTATTTGTATTTTACACTGTATTTATTTGTAAGTATCTATTATGCATGCGCTTCATATACAAGTGGAATTGTGTATTGTGTAATGTATCTTGAGATGAGATTTTTTTTCTCATCTCAATGTCACTTCCTGTTTAAATAAAGATATAATAATAATAAAAAACTACAAAAATACCCAAGCAAACAACCCTGCCAGTGGCCATCAGTGACCTCACACGGCATTACGGCGCTCGGCCAATCAGACGGCGCCTGCGGCGGCCATGTGTCTGACGTGGCCCCCGGGTGATTGGCTGGCGTGTTAAAGAGGCGGCGTTATTTAAAGATAACTCACGGTGTGGGAGCTGACTCTCGTCTGCCACATGTCGGCCTGCTTGGGGCTCAGGTCTGGGATCTGCATGCCCAGCCGGCAGGCCAGCGCCTCCACGTAGCCGGCCAAACTGCGGAGACAAGATGGAGGAGGGAGAGGAAGGAGAGGGAGAGTGATCCATGAGACAATGTGTTCTGAGAGACATCAGTATCGACATTTTAAGTGTGTTTAGTGGGGCGGCAGTAGCTCAGGAGGTAAGAGCGGTTGTCTGGCAACATGAAGGTTGATGGTTCGATCCCCGGGCTCCGTCTAGCTAAGTGTCAAGGTGTCCCTGAGCAAGACGCCACCTTAACCCTAACTGCTCGTGACGTGTTGGTTGTTACCTTGCATGGTTGACACCGCCGTCGGTGTATGAATGGCTGAATGTGAGGCAATACTGTAAAGCGATTTGGATAAAAGTTCTATATAAAATGCAATCCATTTACTATTTAAGGGGAAACGTATACAAACATAAACAAATGAATCACACAATGGATAGACCCCATAGATACAGAATATATATTTTATACATGTGAAGTTTGCAATAGATGACATTTATTTATCATAATGTCAAACTGACCGATATTCAGGTATTAAAAGTGCTTCAACAAAATTGAAAATATACAGGAAGGAAGGCATGCAGCACAAACAATCCATCAAATGAACACACACGCACGCACGCACACGCACACACATACACACACACACACACGCACACACACTTTCATTGCAGATCACCTCAAAGCAAAGGCAGCCACTGAAACGGACACGACTGCTCCAACAGCTGGCTCACTTGTGGCATAGCTTGGTTGGTCGACATTTTAAACGTCAAGGTTTTAAACAGCATGACGATTTTTCCCCCCCCGCGGCGCGCACGGCACAGAATTAACAGCCAGGGCGCCCAATAACAACAACACACACTGGCACCCGCATGAATATTAATATTGAATTCATGCCATCTCTCGCCTCCCAGCCCCCCCCAGCAACTGGGATGGATAATTTGCATGCAAATATGAAAAGGTGAGAGATGAGAGAAATACCCGTCAATGTTGTCATTAAGTCTATGTCTTACTTTCTACATTATTTATATTATTTTTTAAAAGTCTAATCAGAAAACAAGGAAAAACCCACTGTCTGAGTACTGTATGTCGTTTTCTTATAATCGATGAGCAAAATGCACAATTAAACAGGTGAATGTGCTGAACGGAACTTAATTAGGTTTCACCAAACCATCTCTATGAATCAAGCAGGGCGACATGTATTATCTGTGTGGTTAGGTCACGTGTATAATCCTGTGAGGCAAGGTGTCTGGTTCACGCTGCCCAGCACCACCCTAGCGCCCCCCCACCACCACCCCCCAGACGGAGGCCACTCGCTGAATCATTGATGGTCTGGCTCGGGGCCCGGGTGGAACAAGGCGATGGCTGTATGAGACACCTTAGCTACCCGCAACCACATCATGACCAGGACCACAGCCACATCACAAAACACCCTCCAGACCACAGCCAGACCACAACAGCCTCCAGACCATAGCCACCATCACAGGCAACCTCCAGACCACAAGGGACCTCCAGACCACAGCCATACCACAGCGAGGACCACAAACAACCTCCAGACCACAGCCACATCACAACACCTCCAGACCACAGGACCTCCAGACCACAGCCAGACCACAACACCTCCAGACCACAGCCAGACCACAACACCTCCAGACCACAGCCAGACCACAACACCTCCAGACCACAGCCACACCACAACACCTCCAGACCACAGCCACATCACAACACCTCCAGACCACAGCCACATCACAACACCTCCAGACCACAGCCACACAACACCTCCAGACCACAGCCACACACACCTCCAGACCACAGCCAGACCACAACACCTCCAGACCACAGCCACATCACAACACCTCCAGACCACAGCCACACCACAACACCTCCAGACCACAGCCAGACCACAACACCTCCAGACCACAGCCACACAACACCTCCAGACCACAACACCTCCAGACCACAGCCAGACCACAACACCTCCAGACCACAGCCAGACCACAACACCTCCAGACCACAGCCAGACCACAACACCTCCAGACCACAGCCACATCACAACACCTCCAGACCACAGCCACATCACAACACCTCCAGACCACAGCCAGACCACAACACCTCCAGACCACAGCCAGACCACAACACCTCCAGACCACAGCCAGACCACAACACCTCCAGACCACAGCCATATCACAATCACCTCCAGACGCACAAGCCAGACCCAACCCTCCAGACCACAACCATATCACAACACCTCCAGACCACAGGCCAGACCCACACACTTCCAGACCACGAGCACCGTTCCAGACCACAGCCAGACCACAACCCTCCAGACCAACAGTCCAGACCAGAACACCTTTCCAGACCACAGCTCCAGACCACAACACCTCAGACCAAACCATACCACAAACAACCAAGAGATTCAAGATTCAAGAAGTTTGAATCTTTCACGATTACGCATACAGGATGTGCAGCGAAATGAAAAATGTGGCGATGCCCAGCGGAGTGTACAACAGAACAAGACAAATATCACAAATTGGAGGGATCAGAGTCAGAATATCCAGACTATTTACAGTCCTTACAGCCAAAAATGAACAGCTTACAAGAACCACAAAACAAACATGTATTCTTCACCGATAAGTGAGAGAGAGAGCGAGAGAGAGAGAGAGAGAGAGAGAGAGACAGAACGGGGGGAGTTTTGGGCCATAAGCTCATGCATGCTGTGGTGTCATTTCCTCATGATAAGAGACAATTCCATGATTATTTCATGGCCACTAATTGAACCGCCTGGGGTCCTGGTGTTCCAGTAGCCCGGTGAAGACAGGGTTTGCAGCGTTCAGCACAGCCAGAGACTCCATTACATGAAGCAATATTAATTTAGAAAACAGCAGGCTGGAAGACACACATTTTAAAGAGATGAAACGCTATTATGACGGACGCAATTGCAGGCCATTATACTTGCTTACTTTCCCAGTAAACGATGTCTTTACAAGCACCCCCCCGAGGGAGGTTATATTGTGTTTTTCTTTTTTAAATCCACGTTCAAACATTGTGTTGGCTCGGCGGTGACTCTGTGTGGATAGTAAATGTGATTGTTATACAGCGAGAGGGAGAGAATGATGATAGTCTGAAAGATACAAAAGCTTATTATCGGCGGAGAAGGCCGCTGGCTGCACGATGATGAAAAACGGCACGCAAGGCGCACACACACACACACACACACACACACCCGGCGCACGCCGCGACGTCACCTAGTGGCCCGGAGTTGTGAGCCAACCGTGGCTTTGATATCTTCGCCAGATATCTCACACCGAAAGGCGAAAGCTGGGACGAGGGCCAAAGCATCGACTCAGACAAATTCTGTCTCTTAACTGGTGAGCTGTTGGATGTCGATGGGATCATTTTGACACATGTCATCTCACCATGGATCGCCATATTGGCCCGACACGGTGGAGACCACAGCGAGACATTTGAGCCGGTGAGTCCTGGTTATCGCGGTTCGGTCTATCGGCGGCGGCCATCATAATCCCTTTCAGAACGGAAAGCAGGGAGACCGTTAACCACGCTAGTCATGTGCCTGTTTGAGGCGATGTTGCTGCTAGCATCTTTCCCGAGAACCGCTCACCCAAACAACTTTGGCTGTGCGGTTGTCAGGAAAATGGAAGGACATACATGTATGTATATAGATACATACATATAGTTGGATTATATACTGTATATGGCAAATATACCCCAGATATATGCCAGTTTTGTCTGAATAACCTGCATATTGCATGAGAATATACAGTATCACTGCAATTTAGTTTGATCCTGCTAGAATTATATAGAACACAAGGTTCAAAAAGGCCAAAATATGCATCATCCATAAATGCATATTTGGAGACTACAAAGGAGTCTCCACTCCAATATTCAATCATAATGTGTGGTTGGTCTGCATGGGTTAGTGTGTCACTGTGCATCTGTTGGGTCTGTGCTTGCGCGCGCGTGTGTGTGTGTGTGTGTGTGTGTGTGTGTGTGTGTGTGTGTGTGTGTGTGTGTGTCTGTGTGGAGCTAGTGTGTGTGTAATATGTGTGTGTGTGTGTGTGAGGGGGGGGGGGGTGTCTGGTCTGTGCTTGTACGGCATGTGTCTGTGTGGAGCTAGTGTGTGTGTATATGTGTGTGTGTGTGTGTGTGTGTGTGTGTGTGTGTGTGTGTGTGTGTGTGTGGTCGTGTGGAGCTAGGGTGTGTGTTGTGTTCTGTGTGTGTGTGTGTGTGTGTGGTGTGTGTGAGGGGGGGGGGTGTCTGGTCTGTGCTTGTACGGCATGAGTCTGTGTGGAGCTAGTGTGTGTTGTATATGTGTGTGTGTGTGTGTGTGTGTGTGTGTGTTTGTGTGCCTTATTTCTTCACTGCGGCCGGCGAACCGCGACGCTCTTCAGAAATGTAGAGCTAATTAGCATCTTGACGCGCGTGGGCTCCAAGCCCTGGATTAGTACGCAAATGAGGAGCGACTCATTAGTCAGACGCTAGTTGCTCACGCAGAGCTCACCAGCAGGGGGCGGTGTGGTGCATTACGGCTTCATTACGAGACGCCTTGAATTCATCCGTCCATCCATCTTCTTAACCTTCGCGTTACAGGGGGCGTCTGGGGCAGGGGGGCGGGGCAACCAGAACACCGATGACCTTTCCAAAAAGCGCCATGAGATGTGGATTTCACAGCCTGTCACAGCTTATTACGCACAATTAAGGAGAACCACGTTAGCCTGCCACGACGCTCACGGCCGCTAACGCGATCCCAATGGTGACAGACGCCGCCATTTACAGGCACATAATGCTTCGGTTCGTGTAGACAAGGCATAAGTACACTTTATATATTGTGTATACAATTGCTAACATTATATATGAATAATCAATAATCAATCATATCTATTCTATTTTTGGAGCTATATTTTTAAGGGCTCCACAAAACACATGACTGAAAGTTTATTACAAAGCCAAAGTAGGGCCGGGCAATAATTGTAATATTATAGTATTGTATTGGTATTGTATCGTCATGAAATGAAGACATCGACTTATAGTGATGGACAGTTGTAAACAATAAATGGATAACCATGAGAAGATATGCACTTAAAACGATCATTTGAGGTTCATTATGAGGTTTGAAACGTCACTGAGAAAAGGAAGCTAGTTTTAAACAGTCTGATTCCATACTTTAAATCACCATATACTTCAACGGAATAAGCCTCAGTTAAACTGTATAAAAATGGCATTTCAAATTCATAAGCATATTGTGATATATCGCCAGCCCAATGCCAAATATATTTTACAAAACTATGAACGTGGAACCCAGGAGGCTCCCGGGTGAGGTCTGGTCTCTGGAGCTGCAGGCAGCCTTCATGCCGAGACCTCATCCTCATGGCGCCTGTCCTCTAGTCTAGCCCCGCCTCCAAGGACTCCAAGGATCTCCCGGGGATCCGGAGGCTGACATGATGGATTGGCATGGCAACCATCCGCAGCAGACGCGGCGTCGAATGGCCCTGCATACGAAGCAGAATGATGTGTCCGCCACTCCAGTACACCCCACTTTTTTGTTTCATTGCTCGACAAGATTTATATTTGAGTATTTAGCTATTTAGTATTTAGGTTCATTCTTATCATTAAAACACAAATTGTGGTCATTGTCAACTTGCGGTTGGATGGATGATGAATAATTAATTTGAGTGGCGGGTGAGACACTTCGATACACACTCTGGCCACACTGAGGACCAGACACACAACACACACACACACACACACACACACACACACACACACACACACACACACACACACACACACACACACACCACACACACACACACACACACACACACACACACACACCACACACACACACACACACACAAAAAGCTCAGAAGCCAAATTAATCCAGCACATTCCGGTGGATGACTGGATGAAGTGACTCCTCCATACTTTGGTGGGAAGGCTTAGTCTAATGGACCTCCATGTATCCACAGCATCCACTATTAAGACCACAGCACCTAGCCCCTTCTGACTTATAGACAGGCAGGACCACAATCGCAAATGTCCGTCTAGCAGCCTGTCTGTCTGTCTCTCGGTATGTCTGTCTGTCTGACTGTAGGTCTGTATGTCTGACTGTAGGTCTCTGTCGATCAGTCTCTCTGTCTGTATGTCCGTCTAGCAGCCTGTCTGTCTGTCTGTCTATGCGTAGGTATGTCTGTCTGAATGTCTCTGTCTGTATGTCAGTCTGTCTGACTGACTGTAGGTCTCTCCGTCTGTCTGTCTGTCTATGTGAAGGTCTGTCTGTCTGTCTGTATGTATGTAGGTCAGACTGTATTTGTCTGTCCGTCCAAAAACTAAAACATAGAATACCTCACAGTACAAAGAAATACATGTGTCCATCCATGCATATGTATGGTGAAGAGTGTGTGAGTGTGTGTGTGTGTGTGTGTGTGTGTGTGTGTGTGTGTGTGTGTGTGTGTGTGTGTGGTGTGTGTGTACATGTCTTACCCTAGTCCTGCCAGATCAGACACCAGGTTGCCCAGGGCAGCAGCTAGAGAGAGAGACAGAGGGAGAGAAAGAGAGAGAGAGAGAGAGAGAGAGAGAGAGAGAGAGAGAGAGAGAGAGAGAGAGAGGGAACAAAAAATAGGTTTACAGAACGGATAACTACATTCTGTGTGCTGTGAAAGAATGCTGAAAGGGTTAAAGAGTTAAATTGAGTTTTGGACCGTGCGTATGCAGCAGTATAGCTGTGAAGGTTTAGGAAAAAAGATCAAATCACTGATCAAGACCCAGACAATAACGTAGATTCATTTTGGTGTGTTTTCCTATGATACACTTCTAGAGAATTCAGCTTGCTCTGGTCTGATAGAATATCATGATTTGTCCTCTATAAACATCAATTAGTTCTCTATGCATCAATCAATTAGTAAACTAAGTGCTTTGTGCTTCTGGCGTTCTAAATTTCCTCTGTCAAGTATGATGACGCTCCGATAATGTATTCAAAGGTGGGATTTCGAAGAAAAACCCACCAAATAACAAAACATCTTGATATTATCTGTTAATGTGTCACCAATAAGACAGTTGGCTGGCAACAAGAAGAGCTCAGTGTTCCTGGAAAACACTGCGATGAAACTGTCTAACTGACGGTGGGGGTGGCGATGCTGCGGTCAGAGGGCGGCCGTTGCCTTCCATCCTCCATCTTGACCCGTGGAGCAGAATTTAGCGCAGGCCTCCCGGGGAATCGGGGCTAGCGTCGATGCTAATAAAGCTTCTTGAGCACTGGAGGGAAGTTAATGGAGGCCGTTAGCTCGGGCGTGCGGTCCTCAGCTAACCCCCCGGCCCACTTAGCCGGGCGCGAGGACGTTGGGAGACAAGACACGGACGGGGAAACTGAGGACGGGGAGAGAGAGTGGTGGAGAGATCGTCGGCGTACGCTTGGACCGGCGTAGCTTAGCTGGTCGCCAACACGTCGGCATACCTGCTCTCTATTCACCCCAAAGGCTTTGCGATATTCTACAGCTTAGCTTTGGGAATGACTTGCATGAAAAATGTATAATAAAATAAAACGACGATAGACACCCCGACGGAATCTCTTTCGCTTTCACCCCTTCTCTCTTTGATAACACACACGCACACACACACCACACACGCACGCACACACACACGCACACACACACACACATGAATTTAAATGTTCTCATTGAAATGCAGATGAGTTCCAGGGCTGGGCCAATTTTGCGTCTTTCCCTATTTCTCTCTCTCTTGCGCTCTTTGGCTCTCTCTCTCTCTGTCTGTCTCTCTCTCTGTCCTCTCTCTGTCTGTCTCTCTCTCTCTCTGTCTGTTGTCGTCTGACCCAGGTAATCCTATTTTGTGCCGGTCGCATGAGTCGCAGGAGGGTAAACAGTGCATTTATCTCGTTCATTAAGCATGGGGGGACTTTAATACGTCTCCACCCTCCAGCGGTATTAATTGTGCTGTGATTACAGAGCCGAGACATCGTGAATACCCAGAAGCTGCTGTTAATTTGTTTGTGATTTAAATATAAACAAATAAAACTATTACTGTGGAAACTTGGGTCAGGCCTCGATGAAGCTGAACTTGTAATGGCTACTGACAATAAGAAAAAAAATAAGTACATAGAATATGAAGTGTAACAATTTTGGAATTCACTGTGTTTAAAATTCTGAATTTGAAGTGTCAAATCCGTTATTGGAAGTGTAAAATGTTGAATAAGCAAAATTCAGCATGTTTAAATTCTATGTCCAGTTAACATTTTAAAAGCTGCTCTATAAATAGTCCTTTTTTCTCATTGGACCACATTCTATGAGCACAATAAGGACATGCAGGTCTCCACTCCAGAGGTTCAAACTCGATCGATACGTCTTCCAGTAGTGGACCTGATCCATCGGATGCATAACGGCTCGCGGTGGGAGACCTTTCACACTTAATGGCGTTTCTCACTCGTTTATTTAATTACCTGACAACCAGCTGACGGTGTCTGGCTTGAATGCCTTGACTTAGTGGTGTGCTTGGTCCAATCCAAAGCTACAACTCTCGCCGAGAACACACACGCACACACACACACACACACAGACACACAGAGACACACACACACAGACACACACACCACACACACACACACACACACACACACTGCACACAATACACAAACGCACACGCACACACAAACAATACACACAGACACACTTTGGGGTGTAATGGGAGTGTCTCATAACAAGCTTCCCAGTGTGCCAGCGTGTAACCGGGGACATTTACAGTAATGCGTTTAGACGATTCCATCACTCTCTCTAATCAAATGACGTTGGGAGAGTGAGGGCGGGCGAGAGAGCATGCTGGAGCGCCGGTGACAGAACGGTGGGCTGGCGTTCAAGTGAGAAAAACCTCAGACACAAATAAATAAACCAGGGCGAGTAACACTTGCGTTGCGTTGCGTTGCCTCTCTCTCTCTCTCTCTCTCTCTCTCTCTCTCTCTCTCTCTCTCCTCTCTCTCCTCTCTCTCTCTCTCTCTCTCTCTCTCTCTCTCTCTCTCTCTCTCTCTCTCTCTCTCTCTCTCTCTCTCTCTCTCTCTCTCTCTCTCTCTCTCTCTCTCTCTCTCTCTCTCTCCATTCGCATTTGTTATGCATTGCTATTGCTCATTATAAGTGCTGCGGCCAACAATATGTAAATTGTAAATTGTTTTGCAAAAAGTTCATGCCAAATTTGGGCAACACATTGATTACATATTCCTTTCAGGTCCCGAGTCTAGATCACAACAAACGGTAAGCACATTTTAATGAGATCAAATGAGAGTATGCAGTAACCCAATTATGTGTGCATCAAATTAATCTTGTAATTTGGTTGTACGGTGAGGCACTGAGGACTGTGTGTGTGTATATATGTGTGTGCGTACGTGTGTACTGTATGTGTGTCTGTGTGTGTGTGTGAGTGTGTGTGAGTGTTTGTTTCTGTGTGTGTGTTTATGTTTACAATGATGTGTGTGTAGTGTGGTATGGCATGTGTTATGTGTGTATGTTTACCTGCGTGTTTATGTGTGCATGTTGGCGTGTGAAAGCACCGCAGAAGAGACAGAGACATAATCGCCGTTGAGTGTTTTCAGTCAAGCCTCTCTCTCTCTTGAAGAGATTTACAACGTTTCTTCCCGTTTCCATTTCACGCTTCGCTTCGCCCACTTTGTTCAGCCATTCATTGATCAGCTTCTCTCGACTGTCCCACCGTCCACACCGTCCACCATCTGTACCCGTCCCTGCGTTTATCTGACGCCATATCATCTCCTGAAACGTCTCCTGATTCATTAAACTCGACGTTAACCTTTCACCGCCCGCCAGGATTCTTCTCTGGTCCTCTCTGCTCATCGTTAATCAACCCCTTAATGAAGATGACATCTCAAACACCCCGTTATGTTTTACATTAGCTCTTATTCGATTGCCTGGGGAACGACTCAAACACTTCGGTGCAGGTTATAGTATAAGTAGTGATTTTCCATATACGGCTGACTGCTTTTAAAGACTCTGAAGTGTGAATGATTGAAATGTGTTGTAATAATTTGTTTGCAGGAGTGGTAAACTCATGAGAAAGTCAACTTCACACATTTGACTCGTGCGAAGTTGAATAAAAATTGATTAAAAGTACCGGAACAAACTACAACTATCGGAATCTGGATTCGTCCACCTTCTGACCCACCTTTATAACATATATACACGTACCTAGCGAGACGCGGATTTGATCTTGGATCCCATAAGCCAGACTGGACCATGTCCCCATAAGCTCCAAGCGGAACTGTGTGGACTCGCTAATGTATTCATGAGATGGAAATGAAAGGAAAGTTGTGAATCCACGGAGGCATCTGGAGGAACCCGTGCCAGTTTTTAAAGACGTAAGGTGCCCTGGTGCATTAGCGGTAGCAACAATTAGCATGTATGCATAACATTGTTTCCATCCCATTGAATACTCGACGGATTTGCCTCGCCGAAGCCCGCCGCAAATCTTTTCAGAGATTTTTTCACCAGAGTTCCCGACCAACCGCCCGCTCGTCTCGTCAAATCCAATAACCGCGCTGTCAATCCAAACACGTTGGCTCTCCTCCCGGTATTGCAGCCGGACCGTAAGCCTCCCGCTCCCCTGTGCAACCGCTAACCTGGTTGTATTAAAACCTCGATATTAAAAGGTTCCGCTTCTCAACTCCATGCCGGTTCTACCGCTGAATAATAGAATGGCAGTTTGCAGGTGTGGGATTCGGAGCTTCGAGTGATGGCTCTCTCTGTAACACAGCGTATTGAAGAATCAGTGGTGTTGGGAGACACACTCGGTGCCGTCGCACAAAAAAACACCCGATAAAGTTAAAAGGGTGTCAAAACATTGTTTTGTGTGACGGTGGTATAATACTTATGCAGGCAACTGAGCAATTATGTGAATGCTCGAAAACAGCTCTAATCTTATCTTTATGTACCACAGCGATATATTGCTGTCTCCTCCAACAAATGTACTCTTTGTAAGTCGCTTCGGATAAAAGCATCTGCCAAATACCCTAAATGCAAATGTAATAGTTTCGGTAAAGAATGGAGTCAATTATCCTCCGATTCTCAATTCTATAAAGTTCTCCGCAGCCATGAAAAAAAGAAGAAGCAATAAGCGAATAACTTTTATAGCTGTGGAACGGGGTGTGTGTGTGTGTGTGTGTGTGTGTGTGTGTGTGTGTGTGTGTGTGTGTGTGTGTGTGTGTGTGTGTGTGTGTGTGTGTGTGTGTGTGAGAGATCACAGCGGAGGCCGATTCGCCCTTGATCCTCAAAAAGCAGTGGATCTTGAGAGTTGAGAGGAATCCTATTGCACACGCACACGCACACGCACACACACACACGCACACACACACGCCAGCACACTTCAACTCACTCCACCAGTTCCACTTCACGGCTAAAACTGTGGCTGGTGGACAGAGGCTGAGTGCTTCTCCAGAGGATCATTGAACATAACATTAAAGGGCTTTTCAACCGGGCTTTGTGTCATTTCAATAGGGATAGTATATGTATGCAGAAAGGACCGCTGTTTAGAGATAAGATAGAGATGGCAGAGAAAAGGTCGTAAGGGCGGCAAAGTTATCCTTTCATAATATAAAAGGTTCCCGTGATGTTCCGTGTGATACATTCTGTGATCTTACCTGCCATCGTTGAAATGCCAAGGACCACTCCGATGGACAGCTCGATCTGGGTGCCCTGGGGGAAATGCAATGAATAAAGAAGCGATTAACGATCACACACACATAGAAACACACAGAAACACACAGAAACACGCACACAGAAACACATACACACCGGTAAATACAGACATGCAGGCATTTCTATTAAGACATCAAATTTACTTCATTCTAATGCAGCTCTTATGTGCCAAGACCACGACATTCAAGATAAGCGAAACCGAAATGTCATTAATGTGGGCGCTTTCTTCAGTTCCTCGGCACGCGCGGCATTTCAACAACCATACACACTAATATGTGCTCTAGCTGCTGCTGCTGCAGAAGTGATGCATGGACTGCAGTCTGTGTTGGTTTTTTTTTGCTTGTGCTCGGACCAAGAGTGCCCCATATAGTGCACTCCATTAGTGTGTCACCATTTGCCATGTGACTACCGTCTCGTGACATCACAAGTGGGAATGTCCACCGAGATGTATGATTACTAGATCAGTCTGCCAGCCTACCCAGTGGACTGTACCGACGGGTAAACTACCCCGCGTGCCCAAGTAAGTATACAACTGATGCAGTCTTGCAGTATTTCCTCTCTATATCCCATGATGCATAGCGGTTATGACTGACATCAGATTCATCCAATCGAGTTGGTCCGGCACATACGGTCTGACATCTAACATCTAACATGTATCGGCTTCCCGGGTTTCTGGCACATAAAATGAGTGCCCTAATTCCCCCCTGATACTCATCTATCCTAAAAAGTGTTCTATCTAGTGTTCACTGTGTAGGGAATAGGGAACGAGGGAAGGAAGCGAGCCAATTGGAACTCAGCCTGGATCTTTATAATCGTCATGGTTACTGGCCACTGCCGCTGTGTCCGCTGCGGCCAAACTTCTTCATAAAGTAGTTATTAGAACATAACAAATTAACAGCTAGTGTGTGTGTCTTTGTGTGTGTATGAGTGTGTGTGTGTGTGCGCGCGTTAATCCGTATTGTCCTCCAGCTACCTTATCATCCACTGCCTTTCCAACAAGCGTGTATTGCATTTCCATAATAATCTGATTAATTTGCCTAATTAATCGACCAACGTGTGTTGATATCTCGCCGTACATACAGGTAATTAAGTGGGTGACTCCTCCCCCCTCCCTGCGGTACATGAACCCTGATTGGTCGAACAGCAGTGTGGTGATTGCTTGCCAGTAGTGCAGTATAGCTTAGAGTCGCGGTGCTGCAGTCTCCAGCAGCCAGCCAGACAGACAGTAAAATGCAAGACTAGTCTAATAAAGACAGAACGGCAGGGGTGGCAGTATCTCCGGAGGTAAGAGCGGTTGTCTGGCAACAGGGAGGTTGCTGGTTCGATCTCCGGGCTCCGCCTAACCAAGTGTCGTGGTGTCCCTGAGCAACCCACCACCTAACCCCAACTGCTCCTGACGTGTTGGTTGTTACCTTGCATGGATGGTAAAGTGTTTTGGATAAAAGCTTTATATAAATGCAATCCATTTAACATTTACACCCACTGAGACCTGAGTACGGGGGCCCACTGAGAAAATAAGAGACGTGCGCGTCTGTTAGCACATGACAAGGACAGCGGGCGTGACGCACCCTGCCAACATAAAAAGATTAAAGAAAGATTAAAGGAAATGAGAAGACAAAAGAAGAATGAACTAGAATCTTTTTGTCCTCTAAATGGCTGCTGCTGCTGTGACCGAACCACACGGTCTGGCTTTGTCATCGCTGCTGCTGCTGCTGCTGCTGCTGCTGCTATTGCTGCTGCAGAACAGGACAGGGCCAGACCGGACCGGACGGGGCCTGCTATATATCAGGAGCGGGAGAGTGGATACTTACAGCAGCTATCATGATGGCATTGTCCAGGAATCCGAAGCCGACGAAGGGAATTGCATTGTGCAGCAGAACTGAAAAACACAGCCATTAGACAGCCATGAAAAAAACATCGCACCCGAGCTACTTTGCTATTTTTGGACCCCCACCTCTGTCAAAATTCTAATTCAAGTTTATATATTCACCATGGTGAATATATAAACATATATATCTATATATCTATATATTATATAGATATAGATATATATATATAATCGATACATATATGTATGAGCTGTATCTCATGTCAAAACAGACGTCGAAGTCAGCAGTTGAAGTCACAGCAGGTAAACATCAAATTGGGAATTTGTTGGTGATGGTAACCATAGCAACAGAAGAGGCACAATCTCCCCTGTGGCAGATCAGTGACCAACGTTTCCTCTCCTCAGCGAGAACTTGATTAATTTTGTCTCTGGAGTTGTTCTCTCTCTCTCTCTCTCTCTCTCTCTCTCTCTCTCTCTCTCTCTCTCTCTGTCTCTCTCTCTCTCTCTGTCTGTCTCTCTCTTTTTCTGTCTCTCACCTGGAAGCCACTGTGAGTGAAGTAAAATAAAAACCAAAAGTCTAACATGAGGTGATATAAACTGTTGTGAAGGTGATCTAATCTCATGATCTCATCATCTAAAAAGGTAAACACACTGTTTTGTGTGTGTGTGTGTGTGTGTGTGTGCGCGAGTCTGTCTGCCTGCCTGTCTGCCTGCCTGTCTGCCTGTCTGTCTGTGTGTTTTTGGTGATGAGATGGTTGTACGCAGGCAGGATTAACATAATATTGAACAGAGAGATGCAGATCAGAGGCCAGGCAGCGACTGCACTGGGAAACGCATCACGCCACGTAAAGTTGTGAATCCTCATCAGTCAAAAACGACTCATTTTTTATTAGACTGTAGGGAGGCATTAAAAGACCATTACAGACACACCAACATCATTCAAGCTCTTCAAAGCCTGAAATTCATGGGGGGGCGATCAATTTGCCAGAGAAAACCGACTTTAATTCAATACATCAAATGGAAAGCTGGTCGACACTCAGAAATAATATATGTACATTTGGCAACACAGTAAAAAACAACCCAACACATTACTGGAAAACTAGAGGAAACAAAAATGAACAAAAATGTAGCTGTCAATGTTAACAGGATTTACAGAAGAAACAGTGGTGTAGTTCGATCGAGATTAGCTAGATTAGCTCGTGTTGATGTGACCACTGCTCAGGATGCTGTGGTTTATACATATAGAACGGCCGGTATCACCGTAAGATGTCTACATCTTTAAAACCACCGTCAAAACGAACACCATTGCTGGGTGAACAACATCGGTCACCATCTTACCGTATCTCAACTGTGCCTGGGTGGGCGGGGCCACTTCCAGCTGTCCTGGAGAGAGAGAAAGAGAGAGAGAAAGAGAGAGAGAAGTGAGAAGAAGTCGCATTAAGGCTCCGGCTGTCACTCGCATGGTTCCGGCTGTCAGTGAGCTTAAATGTCAGTTTTAACAAACCCAAACCAATCCGTAAATGGCAAAGCCCAAAAGTCAAGGGCCTACTTCAAAGAGAGAGATATGGTAGAGCGATAAGGAGAGATAAGATGGAGTCGAGAGAGGGAGAGAGAGAAAGATAGAGAGTGCGAGAGAGAGAGAGAGAGAGAGAGAGAGACAGAGACAGAGGGAGATCAGGGGGAGAGATAGACGGATAGATAGATAGAGATATATAGATAGACAGAGAGTGTTGCAACCAGGCTCGGTGATCGCAACAAAGAAAAGGGTCCAAAGAGTCCAAACATGATTAAATGATAAGATATTTATTAGAACCAATATATAATATAATAATATTTAAGATAACAAGTAATCTCTATAATCAGTGGTGAGTGGGGATGTTGTAAGGTGTAAACCCGACATAGAACTAACATCACAATAAACACATTAACAAGCCAAAAGGCACAAGTTACAAACCAAAGCTACACGACCGAAACCACAAGCAACCTCAAAAGGAACCAAACCAAAAGCCACTCGCTCTCTCTCAGCCACTCAGAGAGCGAGTGGCTGATGTGGTCCACCTTATGAAGCCTGCAGACCACACCTGCACAGGTGCACCACATCAGCTGACCACCCGCTGAGCTCCGCCCACGGGCTCCCTGCAGAAACAGCCAGGAGAACCAGTAGATAGAGGGTCGTCACAAGAGACTGATATATAGATAGAGAGATATAGAGATAAGGTAGAGAGATATAGATAGAGAGTAGAGCGTGATATAGGCCTCTCTCTCTCTCTCTCTCTCTCTCTCTCTCTCTCTCTCTCTCTCTCTCTCTCTCTCTCTCTCTCTCTACTCTATATACGAGAGTGAACCGATATCGAAGGCCAATCAGGCCTTAGAACCGCAGGTGATTGACAGCACTGATTACAATCACCATGTGTATGGACGTTGTGTTGTTGTGTACCCAATGATGCACGTGATGTGCGACTGAGTGATAAGGAGACAGAGCGGGAGTTAGAACTGCCGGTGTGAGAAGGAAAGTGTGTGTGTGAGTGTGTGAGAGAGAGAGAGAACTAGAGAAAGAGAGAGATAGAGAGATAGAGCGATAGAGAGAGAGAGAGGGCAGAAAATCAGTATCTAACCACAGAAAACCGTTTGAGCAAAGTACGTCTATAAATTCACCGACAAATACTGGCAAAAAAGAATCTCGGGATTTGGGGGGGGGGAAAGGAAAGGAAAGACCATAAAACAAGTCACTTGAAATATTGTAAAATAAATAAATAATGAAAAAAAGATTGAAAACCCATTTCCACAAATCAATGAGAGTAGGCCTATTACACGGAAAGATTGCCGTTGTACAAATATTGGCGGCACACGACTTGTATCGTCGTTTCCTATCGCTTGTTAGTTTTTCAAGCAGCAGGATTGGTCAGAAGTAGGTGGATCTAGAGCTCATGTTGCCGATATGATAATGGAGGCGCAGTCTCCAATCTGACTGTCTCATCCTCCGATCCACTGAAAATAATAAATGGCCAAGCAGCAGGCAACTATGGATCTGCAAGCGACTTATTTGGTAAAGGTCAGTGTTGGGAGGTTTTTCGCAGTGTGAAAGACCAGAATGTGCATGGCGGCGGGGGGGGGCGGCAATACACCAGCACGACACATGTGTCTCCGTTAACCTTTACTGGACGTGGGAACTCAATTTAAGAAGAAGAAGAAGAAGAAGAAGAAGAAGAAGAAGAAGTCTGTGGGAGATCGAGCCAAGTGAACTTCAGTTGGATACGGACTGAGTCGAACGAACGCTGTCAGAGTTAAGGGAAAAACTGATCTATGACTTGGGGAGAACTCAATTGAATCACATTGGCCACAAGCAGGGTCCAAGATTAACTTTTTAGAAGTCGGTCTTTTTACCTGCCAGAGTGGAAAAATCTACAGGGCAAGCAATTGCTTTAATATGTAAGCCTGACATTTTTTTTTTGTACCTGCCAAATCGTCAAATCTATAGCTGCCATAGGCTGGAGGCAGTAGCATCCCGGATGGAAATGCTCCCCTGACACCCCTGGCCCTGACACTAAACACCCACATCCAACGACCTTTCAAACGATATTAAAATGGCAGTGGCCGGTGGCGGGATTCAACCTGGCAACAGATTTGTCGATGTGTTAAAAAACCAACGTCACAGCTTAAACTTTTTCTTTTTACGGCTTTGCTCCTCAAATTCCATCAGTGCGAGCAACAGAGGACACACAACATAGTGACGCCTAGACTAGAGAATTAGAGCTGGCGGCCATTAATCTGTTTTTATGCGGTCTACGACATTAATCCGTTTTTCATGTTTTTTTTTTTATTGTAGGCCTACTCCGGGTCTGCATTACATTGCTGAGAAGTGGAAGAGAGCGCGGTGTCATCTGTATGAGTGGTGGCGTGACTTTGTGCGGTGGTGGTGGTGGTGGTGGTAATTACACGGGTGAATGAGTGTTGAACCCCTATGGAACTACCTGACTCTGCTGGGTTTTGTAGAGGACGGGACACCACTAAACACTGTAGTGCATCATAACACACACACACACACACACAACAACAGGTCTTTCTTTGTTTCCTGCAATGTCACAGAAAAAAAACCACACTCCCAATTCCCACAGTGTTTTGATATTTCCGAAGAAGAGGCTTAAACTGTGGAACATTTTAAAGTACATATTTTAAAGTAGAAAAACAGCTCTATTCTTATATTTATGTACCACAGTGATATATTTGCTATATAGTCTCCTTCAAGAAATGTACTCTTTGTAAGTCGCTCTGGATAAGCGTCTTAAATGCCCTAAATGTAAAAGTAAATGTACACTACTTGTAACTGATGACGTTGTGTGGCCCTGTGTGGTTTAATAGGAAGGCATCAAGTTTGTTTAACTTCAACCTATTTTAGAGCACTCCAGTGAATGGGGGCCGAGCCAGTATGCTTAATGGTGCAGTGGAGGATTTAGTGGCATCTAGCAGTGAGATCGCAAACCAACTGAACACCTTCCTCACCCTCGGTGTTCAACACTGTAGGAGAAGCTACCATGGCCTACGATAGTCCCACTTCGACAGCATTGCATAGCCAAGTGTCAGGTGTGTTTAGGTTCCCTGTGTTTAGGAGTCTGAAAGTCATAGTTTCTCAGCAAACATCAACGCTGTTAGTCAGTTCTGGCTTACTGTTGGAACATGGCGTTGGTGCAACCTGCAACCCGGGCTGTGTGGAAGAGGACCCTCTCCCAGGTATAAAGGGTTTATTAAAATCACAAACGATTCTTATGTTCATTACCCTGTAATTAAAACATGCTTATTAATTTATATTCCCTTTCCGCCAAGTCCTTTCCCTGAGATGCCATTCAATTCTACACACGACTGCACCTTTTAACGATGAGTCCACCACGGCAGTGTGTATACAGGAACAGTTGGTTGGGTGATTAGTCCCCTCAGAACTGTGAAAGTGCATCAATGTCCACGAATGCTCTGCTGAATGCGCACAAGGACCTGATAGTCAGGCCTGGGGGTGGCTAGCTAGGAAGCAGTCAACCCTTGCGGTGTGATTGTTCCTTTTTTTTGACGTTATCGGCATCTTTTTGTTTATGCCATATAACACAAAATAAAAAAAACGATTTTGTCCGTTTCGTCTACACATGGAAGACAGTAAAGCACATTATGTCCTTTCAATACAGTCTCTATGTTATTTTGTTGTAATGACAAGGGTGTAAAAATTTGTTTGGACATCAATTCCTTCCTTTTTCTGCGGAAAACTTGGCGTCGATTGTAATATAAACGAAATCAGCCCACAGGCTGTTCTACGCAATAGAGATTGTTGATATGTTATATTGTTGAGATGTTCATATACAGTAGCCTATAAGATGTTCATATACAGTAGCCTATAAGTGATTTATGCATGTAAAAATCCTCGGCCTACATGTAGTCTCTATAAGAAGCATGACACCAAACACTGGCATTGGGTTTGTCCGCCAGGACACGAGAGAATAGCTGCACATATAATGAACAATTAATAATTAATAGCCGGCAGAGTGAATCTAGCGCTCCGGAAATTATTTCAAGTTTCACGCTCGGTTCCATAACTAGGTCCCAGAAATAGTGTGTTATAATATGGATCCTTTTGGGAGAAAGTTGACAGTGGTAGAAAATAAAGTAAAGAAAGTAAAAGCACTAGTATGCAGAGAGTGAATATGCACATTGGTATACATCTTGCATACAGGCTTGTCTACCCTGTAGCCCTGGTTATATCTCTCTCTCTCTATATATATATATACTGTATATATATATATAACCTTTATATATACACTTTCCAACATAATCGTTGTTTGGCCTAAACAGCCAAGGACATGACCATGGAATGAAAAGTATATGATGCTTTGCAAGACCATGCAAGGAAAAACACGTTAGCGATGGGCATTGTGATTATTAATATTTAATAACATGGGAGCAGACACAAGCATGGGGCACACGTTTAACAGAACCTGCAAGAACGCATGAACGGCCATTTTGATTGGACTGCCTCTATGGCGTGCTTTTTTTTTATATGAATGACTTTGTGAATTCCCTCATTCATCCACTGTACATTCTCTCCCAACTGCGAGGTGACGGCCATCTGCCAAGTAGAAGTCATTAGGGTCGAGTGTCCCAACTTGACTTTTAACTAGCCTTCAACTGTCAAAGATCTCAATATATACATGTAAATTAATTTTAATTTCAAAACAAATTGACATAAAAAGAGAAAATAAAAGAGCTGACAGGTCCATATCAGTGGCTGTTTCGCTTACTTTAACCAGAAATGTTTGTTTAAATGACAGTAAGTGCCAATAGTGCCAGCGGATAGGGAGCGAGTGAAATCATGTGCACACAGAAGGAGTCTGGTGAAAACAATGCCATCTGGTTGCCATGGAAACTACGCTGACCCGAGAAGCCCCCACACAAGCTGGGTCACACGTTGTTTAGTCCTCTCGAGAGGAGAGGAGTGGACATCTTGATTGTTTCGTTCAAAAGAAATCCACAAATGCTCAAAAAGAGATTCAAAGCTGTTACAGTTAACAGTTTGGCCTCAGTGTGAACGGGTCGGGCGCCAGGACTTGGCATTTTTACACGTACACACACACACACACACTTAGTCTTACACTGAATTCGAACGCTTCATCTCGATGTGATCACGTGACATGATCAAGGCAATCTGACTTAACTTTAACCTTTCACATCAAGAGGCATCGACCATGAGACCACGTACGCCATACATCACCGCAGACAGGCGTACTAGTGGGACATAAATCACACCGGTCCAGAATGTCTCTGGTCCGTTACCTCTTCCTCTCCGTACTGGAGGACACATGCTTCTGAGTCACCGGCTCATGCCAGTGTTTTATTCTCCGCCATATAATCCATTGGAGATAAAACGGTGAAGAGCAGTTGGATCGCGTCCATGTTTTTTCTTCCCCTCGCTGCCACATTTCTCGGGGGGGGGGAAAGCGACGGTGGCAGCTGCCGTGGACGGACGCTGTGCCTATTTCCGGCAGAAACGATTTTGTATTGACTTCACTTGTCTCCCCGACTGGGACGCGGTCAGAATAAGGACAGAAATGTACGGTTTAAAATGACTTGAGGAGACGCTGATGAGCTGCTAAGTGGCCCCTGAGCGCCCCCCCGACCGGAAAAACACAAAAGATTATTCGACTGTTTCAGGCTAATGATGAAAACATGATAAGAGATATAGAGAGAGAGAGAGAGAGAGAGAGAGAGACAGAGACAGAGAGAGAGACAGATAGATATTGAAGAACCAAAACTACCGACGCCAACAACAACACGAGGCCGTTCATATTTGAACACTAGGCGCATTATCGTGGACCACATGCACCAGCGCAACGATCCATAAACTAGATCTAATTGACAGAGAAGCAGGCTTACCTCCGCTGCCACATTATTTAGCCAGCCAGATGGCATTTAAGAAGAGCGCATCTCGCCGATTGTCACCGGGACTCTCTGCTTTGAAAACCACATCAATAAATGTGCGATGCCTCATTTAGAAAGCGCCATGTGTTGCCGAGGAAGGGCTTTGGGGGTGTTCTTGCTTCATAATTAGATCGCGCTTGAACTCGGTGACACTTCCTCATACACTTTTACTGAGAAACGTATTTTGTACACCGCTCCAGGCATTGTATTCCCATTTCTTGTACCTACTATGTACTTCCTACTACTTGGCTAGGCTCACCGCGGCTGTCGATATTTAAAACGATGCCCATATTTTTCCGCAAACTTTTAAATGCCAATTTCTCGCTGAGCAATCTTCTGCTGAAACTATTTTGTCTACTCGGCTTTCTCCTGTCGAGGCGAAATGGAAAAAGACAGATTTTTCCGCCCCACTTTTTCTGCACCACAGACACTATAGCAATATTTAACACATCCCATGAAACTGGTATACAGTATACTGCAATGCAGCACCGTGTCCGCGGCATATACAGTATGTGTCCCATAAATAAGAAAAGTCAACTCCACCGTGGAGCTCCCTGGAGGCGGCCGGACATTGATATTTTCGAACAGCGTCGGTGATTGGAACAGTTTATACACCGGGGGTTATGATGACTTTTATTCCGCTACCTCATTAAACATGGACGTCTATGTGTTTTTGAGCTAGTGCACGCTTTTATTTTGCAATGTGCATGTCTGGGATCGATAAAGAGCAGCTCCCACAGCAGCCCAAGGCCACGGCGACAGCAGCGATTGCCGTCGACTGCAGGACACTTCCACTTCTGGTTGCTGATGCGATGACATCAGCAGAAGCCATCTTTGAGCCAATAAAATCATAGACTGTCTTCACTATGATGCACAGCACATCACAGCACAGCACAGCACACCGACTACATACAATTCCTGCTGATGCATTGCACAGACGTTATGTTCAGCTTTATTTGGGGGCGGTGAGGAGGGTGTATCCGACTTTGGAGAAGAATAAATCAAAAAAGACATCACTTATTTATTTGATTATGTTTTAATACGTTTCACGCCCACCATCTGCTGTGCACACCCAGCCTCTAATACAAATATAATATGAACACACAGCACGACTCCCCAAGGCCATTTCAAATTCTAAAACTGTTCTTCGCCATGTCCTCAAATACTTTTTCCGTAAAGAAGATATTATAAAGCACTCGACCCTGACGCGACCCCTTGAACCTTCCGGTTGCTCCCGGACAGCAGCGGACCGCATGTGAACGTTGCTAGCTAGCCAGTAGTCAACATTGACATTCAAGGCAGCTGTGAGACAACACAAAACCAAACATGACTGAAACCGATGTTGACAATGAGCTGCTGGACTACGAGGAGGATGAGGTGCCTCAGGGAGTCCCAGAGATTAGTGGCCCCCCCGCTGGCAAGAAGGAGGTCCAGAGCTCCTACGTTTCCGTCCACAGAGAGCGGATCTGCTCTGTGCCATCGTAGTCTGTGGTATGTTGTGTTGCAAAAAATGCAATACATAGGAGTGGCACTTGGGGAGTGTTCTTTCTCTCGGACACCAGACCCGAGACAGCGAGAGTGTGAATGCCCCGCATCTAATAAAGTGAAGAGGAGGAGGACGACAAGGGAAATTGCCAAATCTTAAAGAGGGCCATACATTTTACTGCGGTGACATCTTGAGCCACTGAAGTGCAGAAACAAAATGAGGTCAAAAATGAGTGTTCTCTCGCCCTTCTTCTTCGGTTCCGTTCCATTCCGCCTGATTTTTTCTTCTTTTATTGTACTTTACTTTTAAACAACAAACCCAATTTCATTTGCCCAATTTCTCACTGTTCCTCAAAAGGCTCGGGGGGGTCAAGACGAGTAGAAAATAACATTGCATTCTTAAGTGGAACGTCTGCTCTTCTGTTTGGGCCTCCGACTGCACTCCTTAGATCAAAATTTCATGATGAACGGAAGCTGCTTGACATACTGAGGGCAAGAGGTTTTGCACGAAAGGTCTCTAGGCAAGACGTGTCTCTTATGTCCCACTACGAGACTACATCCATCTTTTGCACACAGTCAGTCAGTCAGACCGAGGCAGACAGAGGCAGACAGACAGACAGGCAGGCAGGCAGGCAAGGACTTTAGTCAGGATTTCCACTTTAACACGATTGAGAAGGGAAGTCAAACTTCCGTTATGGCCGTTTAATCCATTTCATTGGGTGATTGGGGCTTTTTTCTGATTTGTTGATTGGGGATTTTATCGTGGTAGAAGCCTGGGTCAGGTTTCCTTGTTGCTATTAATCATCGTGCTTGCTTCCATATGTACGGAGTTACCACAGAACTTGGAAAAAAAATACACAAACACTCACGAGACCAATGTAATAACAACTTCAGATGATTATATCGCTCATCTGATTTGAGATAGAAGCATTGCCTCTGACCAAAATCTTCCCTCGATGAGAGAATATTTTTCCCCCTTTTCATTTGAAATCATCAGTCAACTGATATTGTTGCTCTGGTCTCTGTGTCCATTGATTGTACGTCAGTGGATCAACGGCTGTAGATTGTCCTGGAGGATATAATGGGTTTGTTCTGTGTCACTGCGTTCACAAGGTGTAAGCTATTAATATTTCACCTCCAGTGACCTTGGAGAGAGTATAGGGACTTTGCGTTTTAACACAGTCCACCGTCCCCTCATTATTCAGACGCATGTCTCCTCCTCCCCTGTCCCTCCTCCTCCTCACCCTTCCTCCCTCCCTCCCTTCCCTCCGCACCCCAATCCTGTTTATGGCTCTTTCCACGTCTTACAACATTGACGTCATTCTGTCACTGACAGCTCTACCTCGCCAGGTCTCTGGGGTGTCCATTAAAAATCTTGGATGCTGCAGCCCAACAAGACAGGGGATAAAACCACCAACATCATTACTGCTATCACCTCGGAGCAAAGTTGCTCTTCTTCACCGTAAATTGCATCTGAAAAATGGCCGCAAAGGATTGTGGGGCCTTTTACAGCCTTCCCCTCTCCACTGCCTTTCTGGCGGGAAGGCAGTCATTAAACAAGCCTCGATACACATTTTGGAGACAACAAAGATCAGTCTAGTTTTTCAAAGCGCTGTCAATCCGCCCCCTGCAGGGTGTAGCCATTATTTCCTGTGAAAATCATGAGAGAAAGAGCCGTTTTCTTTTTGTTTTCCTCCCCAATTGTTGTTCTGGTGGAATCCCTGTCGGATGCCCTAGATAAACTCTGTATAAATATCGGCTACAAGCCACCACCACGGCATCAGGGACATTCGTCGCCGTGTGCTGGGACAGAGCAGGCACATAAAGCTAGGCGGAGCCCGGGGATTGAACCAGCAACCTTCCTGTTGCCAGACAACCGCTCTTACCTCCGGAGCTACTGAGCTACTGGGCTGTCAGCCAACTCGCCAGTAAGGGGACAAACGTGTCCTGACTTACGCGTCGTGGGTAAGATAACCCCGTCAGGGACCTAACAACAAGGAGAGTGTGTCAGTCAGCAAGGTGCAGAGGAGAATATACTGTACATATTATGCACACAGTATACAGGGGGGCGAGAGAGAGGGAGGCGGGGGGGGCAGACTGTCCTTTAAATTCCATTATACAGTCACCTTGTCAATCATACGCTAAAAAGGTGCAGCGATTGCGACTCCGAGGGAATAGATTACTTTGAAGGAGCAAAACCGAATCCAAAAGCTGTGCCGCGTTCAACGTCCGACGTGAATGAAAACTGCTTCTGTCGAGCACGCCGTACTCCGATCCCCACCTTCTGTGAAGAACACGCTGAATATGTTTTCTTATTCATGAAAAGATTGATCAAAAAATGAAAGCCAGATTTAATTAAATGTTGTATTCATCACAGATTTATGGGAGCTTTTCCAAAAAAAAAAATTTTAGGGGCGGCTGTAGCTCAGGAGGTAAGAGCAGTCGTCCGGCAAACGGAAGGTTGCTGGTTCGATCCCCGGGCTCCACCGAGCTAAGTGTCGAGGTGTCCCTGAGCAAGACGCCACCTAACCCTAACTGCTCCTGACGTGTTGGTTGTTACCTTGCATGGTTGACACCGCCGTCGGTGTATGAATGGGTGAATGTGAGGCAATACTGTAAAGTGCTTTGGATAAAAGCGTGATATAAATGCAATCCATTTTACCATTTGTCTTATTCATGAAAAGATTGATCAAAAAATGTAAACTAGATGTAGTTTTTTTTTGTGCAACTTTTCCAAAATTGTTTTTATTCATACTCTGATTATTTTGGCCTCCCGTAGACATGAATAGGCCGATCTTCCGGTGATGCTATGCTATGTTAGTGTCGGTGTGGTATGACTAGAAGATGATGAGGATCACAATAGGACAGCCCAGAGCATCTGGCCGAGGAGGGGGGGAGCATGGCCATCTGGCTCCGCTGGTCTCGCTCCGAAAATGTAATCATGTCCAGCAAGGACCGGCAAGGATGACATCGCTGATTCACAATGTTTCACCGTGGCGACACACGCACAAGAGCCACGCTGCATTTTCCGGATAATTCTCACATAATCCTCCTCTAAAACGCTGTGCTAATGAGGACTAGGGAACAACAGCGGCCAAAAATCCTTTAGTCTTCTGAGCGATGCTCCTCTTGTCGGACGAAGAAGACGACGATAATTGATTCCTGTGGTTAAAAAAAATGAAATAAATTGGGGCTGGGACAGAGGTCGATCCTCTTGTGTTGCCATAGTTACCAGTTATGCAGCAATAACTTCTGATATCGACCATCTCAAAACATAAACTCCTCTAAAGAGCCTCTCAAACTATTAAAATTGACTCTTCTTAAGCAGTCTACCATCCTTATGTTCCATCATCATCATAATCATCATATTTCTCTCTAGAGCTTCCCCCGACCTCCTGAATTCCTGTCCCTTCATAATCCACACTATCTATTACACCCATGCACACTATTTTTATTTGTCCTTAAAAAACTAAATATGTGTTATATTTGTGCCTCTGTCTGCCCACACCCAGTCCCAGTTGCACTCCTATCTGTCCTGGGGGAAAGATTCTCTTGTGTATGAAAATATATTTCCAGCAGCCGAGCGCAAACTGAATTCAATCCCGTGGTCTTCTTGAGTTGGATCATTTATTAAAGTAGAGATCAAATCATGACCATTTTACTCGAATGTCTGTTGGCTGATGTATGCTTCGACGTATACTGCAGTAGGCTGGTACCGAGGGACGGAACAGCTGGTGTGGTTCGATCAGCACCGTCTCTATAAATCAATAGCAAGCCCCAGTCCCTCGTACCGTTCAGAACACAATACATACATCATGTACAACCATGGACATCAGCATTAGGTCATCTGTGACCCTTCCCCACCCTCCTATGCTCTCCTTGTTGCTGTGTGCGGTTGATGTATCCCCACTGCAGAGGAATATCTCGCGTGATGGATTCCCTTTGGCGTGAGGAGGGCAGACTGGGGGGGACTCGAAGTGTGGCTTCGCGTGACTGCAGATGATAGCATACTGTACTGTTTCATCAGGTCATCCTTCTCTCTCTCTCTCTCTCTCTCTCTCTCTCTCTCTCTCTCTCTCTCTCTCTCTCTCTCTCTCTCTCTCTCTCTCTCTCTCTCTCTCTCTCTCTCTCCTCTCTCTCTCTCTCTCTCTCTCTCTCTCTCTCTCTCTCTCTCTCTCTCTCTCTCTCTCTCTCTCTCTCTCTCTCTCTCTCTCTCTCTCTCTCTCCTCCTGCATGTAATCTGGTAATTCAATCAATACACAGTCTATATAAAATAACCACATGGTAAAGTTATTAATTAAATACTTGACAAATGAAAGGTTGTATTTTATTGTAATTAATTTCATTCATTTTATGAAGAGCCTACTTTACAAGAACTAGTCTGTCGTTCCAAAAATGACATCACTTTACTGTAATGTAGCCTTTAAAATAAAAAAAACTAGCAAAAGCACTTGCCATATCGCGATATTACAATATCCAAAATCTAAGGTGGTATCTATTCTCATATCACAATATCAAAATAATTACAAAATAATCGATCTATTGCCCAGCCCTAGCTTCAGGGACGCTCCTGACAGCGACAAACGTTGGGACCGCTGAGACATTCCAGCGCGTACAGAGCTCATGGAATGTGTCCTGGGTCGGCAGTATGCTGTGAGCCACGCCTGTAGTAATGGGCGTGGCTCATACGGGGGCTACTGGGTCACAATGAAAGGGTTAGACACATGTATCCAGTACTGCACTTGTAGCATATGCATCTTTATGAGATGAGTGTTAGGAGTGTTAGCGGTGACTTGATGTCGAAGTTCAACCAGGCTTCTTATCCACCCTTGTATAGGGTGTATAGGTGTGTATGTAGTTGTGTAAATACCGATAGGTTACGACGGTGCAGTGACCAAGTATGAAGGGTGTGTGTGTGTGTGTGTGTGTGTGTGTGTGTGTGTGTGTCTCATACACAAGGAGAAATAGGCCTTTAATCACAAATATGTAGTTGTAGTAGTATTAGTATTGGCGACCACATGTGTATGTTTGGATGTTGTTCATGGGCACTGCTATGCCGACAGATCCATGATCAATGTAATAAGCAACACCTGTTCCAAGGCCCGGCCGACATCAGAGTGAAAATGTTAATTTCCATATGGTGCGTCAAATCGGATTAGCACCTCAAGACACTGCAGAAACCCAAGAGCAAGGGGGTACTTTTAGGGGTGTGAATCCTTCGGTATCTAACGATTCGCTTCGTTTGATTCGGAATCGATTTGAAATTGATTCTCAATTCAAAAAAACGACAAGGTGATTTAATGCATGAAAGCAGGTGAAGCATGAAAAGGTTTTATCAATTGATCATTGAGCAAATAACAAACTCTCACAAAAGGAAAAGTGATTTTTTCGAAGTTATGACTCGATTCAGAATCACAGAAGATAAGAATAGCAATTTCCATTTTTTTCATACACTGTATACATTACACCAACGATTCACACAATCTTGGCTTTCAGAAACAATTGTATGTATTTGTTCTAGTATTCCATATAATTTTCTGGTCCAAAGGAAATACATTAATTCTGCTCGTGTAGATGGAGGTCGAGAGTCTGTAGATGTTACCCTGACTTTGAGTTAAAGTAGTGTTACGCACCCAAGGGTGCAAAAAACGCAGCGCCACGAGACCGAAACGCAGCCACCCGAAGGAACACAGTTGCACTGTGGGGCCTCACAGAAACTCGACAACAATTAGCTACTGTCTCCCAAGCTTTGGCGTCTTTTGATGTTGAATACACACACTTTCTTCTCCCTGGCAGTAATACATATATGCTGTATTTAATTGTATGCACACACACACACACGCCACACACACACACACACACACACACACACACACACAACACCCTATTAATTTTTTATGACTTCATTTGACGTGAAATGTAAATTATCTTCCTGCGCAGGCTACACTGTCAGAGAAACCCGTCCCAGCTAATGAGCATGAGTGATGGTGGAAAGGACCTCAGCAGGCCCCCCCCCCCACTGCACACACTCACGGGATAAAACGGCTCCAAAACCAATACCTCTGACAGCCATCCACGTGCTATGCAATGTATTAATATTCATAGTTGCCGGCGTTGCTGCTGCCAATTAGCAATGGCGTTCATCAACAGCTTGTCTTGATAAACTCTAAGCAAATATACCAGACCAATACAGGTGCTATGATTGGCCTAAAGCAAACAGCTATTCAACATGCTATTCGGCTGTGATACTCTGGAGAATCTGGTGGTGTGAGACAGAGGCTGCATAGCTAAGGCTGAAAACGCTTTGGAAATGTGTGTGAAAGTGTGTGAAGACCCAAAAGGTATAGACCAGATAGTTGACCTATATAGAGTATATGATTTGCAACTATCCTTTTACAAGAGCAGCTGTACAAAGTTAACGTTTACTTCATGTCATATACACAGAAACAGATTTTCTGAAAGGTGCAGTAAGTAATCGAGAAGTGAAGAAACAAAGAAATGTACTGTATATGCTAAAATGAATATGGCGTTCATGTTCGAAGATGTGTGAATTATACATGTGTTTATTCCTTCGGTTCTCAATGACTCCACCTTTCAGGAAATCCAAACCCTAACTCCACGTGCACATTTGTTTCCGTTAGATCCCTCTCGAGCTTAATCACGTGCCGTTATCGCACGCATGGCTTCTTATTGGCTGACATGGATACCAGGTGACCAGCTCATTAAGCATTGACGTGACACACCTGTCCTCCACTTATTGAGACTGTACTGAATGGGTGTTCAGAGCCTGCAGGCCTGGAGAAAAGCAAGCAATGGAACAGATGCTCTTCCAAAATGGAAGACGGAATCAGATGGAAACAAAACAAACCACGACTCTTCTCTCAATCATTGATCAATTACAGCCTCAAGATGTTTCCACAGTGTATTTGTAACTTTGTTTAAACTACCGTTTAGTTTTTTTTTAAACCAGGTGGCACAGGGAGGGAAAGAAACACCTCCAAGTCCGAAACAACGAAAGTGATGCATGCTGGGAATTCACAGCTCAAGAAATGCAGTGGTGCGTCCTGGTATAGCCCGGGCACAGTGTGTGCAACCGCAGGCCCGGGTGGGAACTCGATAGCCAGCAGGTCACACAAACAGTTTAGTATGAGGCTGCACTTTCTGAGGCGCTGCGCTTGCTTCCCAGTGCTGCTTTTAAACAAGCTGCCAACCCTCTCTGTGAGCGCAAAGTGCTGTGCAGGCCCACTGCAGGCCCTAGCGCGGGCTTAGGGTTCAGAGGGGGCAATTCGTTCGATACCTGTGAGTGCAAAGGGAGTGCAAACTGCAGCCCCCTCGCTATAAAGATGTCACTGCTGGGCAATATAACCATTTATTAACCGCCGCTGCAATACGAACCCAAACCTAAAAAAAACTGCCAAACGCACAAAGAAAATGACAAAATAACAATGTGAAGCGAGTATCAGTACAATATGTTTCCCAGAGTAATTCTCAGCTAGACGGTCACAAATGAGCATTCAACTGATGATAGAAATGGCTAAACTAAACCCAGAACAGGGTTCAATACCATTTGATAAAATGTAAATGAAATAGAGCAGCCAAACGTTAGAAACCTCAGGGAAGTGAAAGGGTGGGTTTGTGTGCCCGCTCCACATGACACTCTTGGTGGTGGTGGATATGGAAACAGTGTGTGTGTGAGTCAGAGCTGTGATATCTGATTCATAACCCGGTCAAAGAACCAAGCCAAGCTCAATCCAAGTGCAGAGACACAGGAAAACGGCGTTTTAAAGTTAAAACTAGGAAGCAGGAACTACTAGCTCGCCTCAAAAACTAAAAACTTTTTCTAGAGCTTTCTCCACATCAGTAGACCACAGCTACCTTTTACTCCACTATTAGCAGTAGCAGTAGTACTAAAACCCAGTGTTTCTCAGCCGGGGGTACGCGTGCCTCTAGTACTCGGAAAATGTGTCCGAAAAACAAGGAGAAAAGGGGAAGCCAAATGTTGTCTGTTATGTCATGTCAGTAAGCTTCCAGATTATAACAAATATGTTCCCCTCCCTTACATACTTGGTGCTGGTGAAAGGGGGGGCGGGTGAAAACTGATCTTCCAGGGGGTACATTAGTACAAAAGCAGTTTGGGAATCACTAAATAATGGATTCATAATCAATACAACAGAATGCATAACACAGTAGTAGACCTACGGTACTACCTTGCGCGATGGCTATGGACTCGAAGCGGTGCAGCTCCCGCAGCAGGCAGGTGCGCTCCGCCGGGTGGAGGCTGTAGATGAACTCCTTGGCGCTCTGCGGGGAGTTCAGCGGCTCCATGGGCTCCTTCAGGGGGTGCGTGCCCAGGCCGCGGCTCGGCTGCACGGACGGCGGAGGCCCGGGCGGTGGAGGTGAGGAGGAGGAGGAGGAGGAGGAGGAGGAGGCGGCAGCGGCAGCGGCAGAAGAAGAAGAGAAGGGGGCGCTCCCCAGCCGCCCCATCGCAGTCCTGTGGAGGACGCAGCAGCGAGCGGTGGGGGTCCTGGTAGTAGTAGTAGTATTAGTAGTAGTGGCAGTGGTAGTAATGGTGGGGGACAGGAGAGCCGACCACCGCAGCACCAGGACCCTTTGCAGACAGGGCAGCATTTTGTCCTCAGAGGATGGATGGGTGGATGGGGTGGATGGATGGAGGTACCCAACCGGCGCCAAGCAAGGATAACCTGAGGACGAAGAGGAGTAGGAGGAGAGGGACGAAGATAAGATAAGATAAGATAAGATAGAACTTTATTGATCCCTAAGGAAATTCCTGTGCCAGGTTGCATAACAATAGAATAAAACAATAGAAAAATAAACAGTAGTATAATACAAATAAAATAACAGATTTACAAATTTACAGTCAGTCTAAGTCCTAGGAGAAGCATACAAATATAGGCCAAGTATAAAAATGCAGGTAAGATAAGATATTCAGTCCGAAAAAACTATTTGCCAAAAATAGAAGTGTAATAAGAGGGTAATAATAAAGAGTTGATCTCGGGGCAGTCCGTAGGCCTTGCATGCAACCGAGAGAGAAAAGAGAGAACTAAACACGCTTCTTTTAATCACATATCGTTGTTCAAATCACGACTTGATCCCCAAAATCGTTGGCGTCGGACGCACCTTAGACGATGATGATGCTGCTGCTGAGGATGATGCTGGTGCTGATGCTGATGCTGATGCTGCTGCTGTCCCGTCCAGACGTGGCTGTCGTCAGTTGTCCGGAGGGGGAGCGCGGTAACCTTCGCTGTGAGTCCCGCCGTCCGTCGAGCCTCTTCTGCCGCTGCTGCTGCTGCTGCTGCATACGTCCTGGTTCAGCTGCTCTGCTCCGTCACGGACTCTTCTCAAGAATACATTTTTAGCAACAGCAATCACACACACACATATATATCTATATATATCTATAGATATATATGTATGATAAGGTAGCCTCGCCTCTGTGTGTCGGGGGGACAGAGAGGGACAGAGAGGGACAGGGCGGGACAGGGTAACGAGTCACTAGTAGGAGACACTCGTACGAGCCTCGCTCAACTGTACGATCCAGTTCCGCGTTGTCCAATCACAGCGCTTCTTTCACCCGTGCGTCATCGTGACGTCGACGTATGACGTACTAGGGAAATATATTTATTTTTGGGGTTTTTTCTTGAATTTTTTCTTTTCTTTTCTCTTTATTGAACAATAATATTGTATGATGTACTAGGGAAATATATATATCTTTATTTTATTTTTGTACTTTTAATTTTTATCTTTATTTTTTTTTCTTTATTGAACAATAATATTGTATAACGTACTAGGGATATATATATATATATATATAGTATATGTTCTTTTTATTTATTTATTTAATTTGTATTTTATTTTATTTTATATTTGTATTTATTGAACAATAATATTGTACGAGGGAAATATATATCTTCGGACGGGATGCTCAAAATGAGCGTCGTTTTCCCCATGTTTTATTTTTATTATTATTATTATTATTATTATTTTATTTTTGTATTTAAAAAAAATTTCTAAGCCAGTTTAAGTAGACTTACTTACCTGTATATCTTTGTCTTTATAAGTATATTTTAGATACTGACATTTATATGTTTGATCTCAATATTGCAGCTTTGTTTACATATTTCTTTGTTACAGAATATCTGCAATTGTACATTTGTAAATCAACAATTGTAAATTTGATTTGTTTTGTTTTTGTTTTTATTTACCACTCGCTTTGGCAATGTAAATGTACGTTTCCCCCATGCCAATAAAGCTCTTTAAATTTGACTTGAAAGAGGAGGGCGGAACTTTCAGTAGGTTAGGGTTTGTTTTTTTAATAGGGTTTTACCGGCGAGAGGGCGGGACTTCCTGGAGTAGTGTATCCCGTTCAGTGACACGTTTGGGATATTGCTTTGATGTCTTCGGAATAAAATGTATTATGCGTTATCTTGGTCGTTCTTCCTCTTTTCCGTGTCGTATTCTTATCCGTTTCTCACTCCGGGTACCCAGTGGAGTACAGTACTCGTACAACAACTCAGAGGAAGTAAACCGGAAGTGGCCTGGCGGTATTCCGGGATAACGCTACACGTCAGGATCCTTCCTCAAAATCATAACCTCAGCTCTCTATCGCCTATTATAGGAATACAGTATATAATAGGAGGCTGATGTATATTTTCATAATTTCTTCAATTTCCTGTCTTGGATTAATACATTAAATTAATAACTAATTGTACCTTAAATTATTCTTATTTATAGGAGAAAGTTCA
>PIJE02000452.1:0-70000 GCA_002895965.2 Coryphaenoides rupestris | reverse complement strand
TACAGGAATAGGAGAAGGGTGTGAGTAGTTCACTGTCACAACCAACCCAGCACTACGCTCAATATATATATATACAGTATATATATATTGAGCGTAAGTATACACACTCTCGCTCCGCACCAATTAGCTTCACTACCTCTGCTGTTGGTAGTAGTGGTAGTAGTAGTAGTCTGGAACTAAAGAAGACTAAAGCCAAGGGGATTGACAGCAACAGCAAAAACAAATTTTTTATTTTTTTACGTTTTAAAAAAGAAAACACCAATGTTTTTACAATAGGCTATGATGGACTATTTTTGAGTAGCACTCAAAGTGGGGACCTCCATGCATGATAGAAAAGCAGACTCTTGAGGAAGTCTAGGGTTGCTTTCAAGTAAATACAGTAAGTACGTGAGTAAGTATAGAAAGTGCACGATTTTTTTGCATCACGTTGAGCTACTAGAGAAGCTTTTCGGTTTGTTTGTTTTTTTTCCTCTTGCTTCCCTGCACAGTGGTGGCCGGCGCAGTAAATAGACTCTTGGCTCTTGGCAGTGGGGGTGAGGAACTTCAGTTCAATTATAGCTCGGGGCACGGCGGTGGCGGTGGCAGGGTGCTGATAGGACTGGTGAGAGGCCAGGCCATCGGGGTGGTTTGTTTTTTAAAAGGAAGTTAAGTTAGGGTTAGGTAAACAAGCTGCAGTACTTCTCCTCCCATAGTTAAAGAACTGCGGTCAAACAGCAGTTTACTTCTCTTAACGCCACACTGCAGGTGAGACATCCAGAGGTGCACGGCATTGTTATTGTTGTTGTAAGTGTAACTGAGTTAGTATTGAAGCAGCTAAAGGCTAAAGTAGAACAGACAGTTGTACAGTACAGTTGGTAGTAGACCGGGTATGTATCTGCTGTGGACACTACTGCTGCTGCGATAACAATTTTATATCAATGGACAGCACATTGATTCCCTTGCGCAGGAACCAAGCTGCCCAGTGAGGTAAGGAAAATAAGATGAGATGCTTTTAAACGTTTTACATTTACAAATGTAACTGAAAGCAAGAGTTATATCAATCAGGGGTGCCTCAATGCATTTGTTGGGGGCAATTCTGTTTGTATTCAAACATCTAATACAAATAGAGAATAACATATTTAGGGTGAGTAAAGGGGAGATATGAGACATGCATTGTAATTTGAAACCACGAGTTTTGGTCACTAGAATGATGTTGGTACTTTGCTCTGCTGGGAATCCTTGGCTCAAAGATGTATCAGCCGTGTATATTTGGATGTGCAGGTGGCTTTTAGATGATGGGAAAGCTTGAAAATGGTTGATTGGTTACTCTTTCCATAATAAGCAAGCCCCTGCGTGACTGAGTGACTGTTATGTGAGATCAGTCTGAGAAGTGGGGTGAGATGAATAGAATGGAACGACAAGCCGTGCCCACTTGAACTGTATTCATCAGCTAGCTTTGTGCAGAGAAATGCTCACATCTAGCATCAAAGCCAGCAGCACTAATGTGAAACACAGATTACTCCAATTGAACATTTTAAAAGCAATTTAGACTAATGCTAATATCTCTGTATCCGTAACGTTTGGCAACTTGTGCCCTGTGCTTTACAGTTCACCATCAATCATTTGAGCCAGTTCTAAATATATGGATCAAATCAGATCCTGCAACAACTTTGGCTGAAACACCAACAAAACAGTGAAACGCCAGGTGGTGCACCTGAGGTGTTTCACCTCAATAGATGAATATTGGATGGAGGCAGGAGGATAATGTTAATGCATGCAGAGGTTGTATAGTATAGATATGATTCCAATACCGGCAGTGTCCGGCGTTAATGTACTTCACAGGATGTATGTAGTATGGCACCGGGACTGGGGTATTTATTTTAGATAAGGCATAGTATTTGGTCTAATGGGCATACTATTTGAGTGTACTGAATAGTAAGCTATTTTGGTAAGCTACTTTAGACTGACTTTGTCTTGTTCAAAGCGAGGTTCTTCCTTAGTTTTGTCGCCATTGTTGGACTTCCTTAGTGACATTACTTACTGACACAATGTGCATACCTTTTTTTTGCAAATGCTACTGATGATTCACAACCTTGTTCTACATTTATTTAGCAGGTCCTTTGGATCTGTGATATCATGTAAGGAACTGTGGTTGTCCGGTCAGAACAGTTGCTGGCAGATCAAAAGATGAACCGACTGGTAACTTGTTGAGCAACGCACAATCTGAGACTAGAAAAGCATGGTACAGAGCTACTGCTTACAAGTTTGGTCGACTTCTTACACATGCACACACACACACACATACAACATACACATACACCACACACACACACACACACACACACACACAATAGCATGCTGTGTGCCTGTTGTGATGAATGAGTTAAGGTTACGTTTGAGAACAGCCATTTATTCTCATATGACATGATAAAAGTGATGTGATGATCAGGACAGGTGTAAATAGTAATGTCCCACAACTGTATAAGACATTGTGTTGCAAAAATGTCGAACCCTTAAGGAAACAGACAGTTCAGCGCTCAAGAGTCTGTCCATATATGTAAATATAGTCTTCCCAAATATATAGGTAAAAGACAAGAGTTGGAAAGAGAGATAGACAGAGCAGACAAGAGCAGAAGAGAGCAAGATTTTGAAACAACACAACCAAAGTGCATTGCACGCACCTGAAATCTGAATGGGTGTATTTCCCTCACAAAGAACTGACGGATAGCTATACCATTTCTAGTAAATGACACCCAAATAATAGCTCAGAAATTGCGCTCCTTTGAAGGCACTCAATCAAAGGTTTTGGATTGGCTGGAAGACAGGCGAGGCAGCGCACCAGGGGGCCAATCAGCTTCCAGCATGGGGTTCATGCCCCCCCCACCCCCGATGGCCTGTGCTCCTAGAATTACCCTGTTTTGATCGTCTGCACATCACTCAATGTCAACCCTAAAAGTGATTTGACTTGACAGAGAGGCTCAGACTGCAAACGTTTTCATCGCTTCGATCGTAATCGGCTGAAGCTATGTGTTACAATAACTGCCCTCAAGCCCCCCTGCAGCCTCACAGTTCCCAGAAGGCTCAAGTCACATGTCATGCCGGTCATACATGTCAGCGTGCTTGTTCAGAGCTGTTTTGTATGCAGACGATGGCCCTGGACCTCTGGAAAACAGAGCTCTGTTGGTTTGACTGGCTTGGACAGGTGCAGTTAGCCCATCATGTGTAGACGCTTCGGGTTGCAACACCCAACCACGCTCCCAAGTCCAGTTTCTCAATACCAGGAGGACCCCATTCAAAACACTCAACACCCAAACAATTAAACTTGAGAATCACTTGAGAATCGGCTGAGTTCATTTACGTGTTTCCTTCTTGTGTTCCCCCCCACCCCCCTCCCCCCCTGCAGATCTGCTGGTTGATGGCGTTTTTGCGGCAGAGCGGTGACTACTGCCACGCCCAACACATTTGAGAGAGAAAGTGCGTGTGTATAGGATGAACCTCCAGCCGGCGTCTCTGACGACCTGAACCCCCCCCCACGCCACCGTGCACGCTGGGCGTTTTCCGTCAGGCTTTCCCGAGACAGCCGGCTGATGGGGTAACCAGTGGAGAGACTGGCCCTCTGGAAGATAACAGGAGAGAACCACAGAGAGAGTTGAACTACTAGTGCTACTGAGGAGTCCGTCTGTCGAGAGAGAGTGTGTGGACTGGGGAGCCCTGAACCCGAGACAACCGATGGGGGAAAAGCGGTTTTGAGGGCGCCGACAGCACATCAGAGGAACTGGGAAGCGTGTCAATAACTCTATATGAGACGACAGAGCGTAGAGCGGGAAGTTTGACGTCACCCCGGAGAACTGATATCCGTGCACCTGGGCGGGGATTGGGAAACGAGAGCTGCTAGCTGCTAAAGGCTAAAGGTGAGGGGGTCGCCTCATCAAATTAGACGAGACTTAGGGACACTTAGGGTCACTTAGGGTGATTTTGTGGACAGGCCAACATCATGAGTAATGGATGGATGGATGTGCACGCACAAATAATGCATGTGCAATTAGACCAACATCGGACATTGCAAAATGTTGTGCGATTTCCATTTGTATTAAAAAGGGGATCTTTATATGATTTAATGATTTTATGATCTATTTTGTAGCTAATTAATGTTGCAGCATACTGTACAAAATGACATTATTTATTGCTATCCAATCTCATGTGATTATACCAGGGGTAGCCATTATATAAATACATTTAAAGGTGTCATCTTGTCATGTTGTCATCTATAGTGTTTTTATGTTCATTAAACATGATGTTTTCCTTTGATGCCGCGTCAGTGGCAAACAAGTGACTTCTAAAGGTCAGAGGTCATCCTTGAAGGTCAAAGACACGGTCACAATGGCCAACATGAATCGGCCGGCTCCCGTGGAACTCTGCCACAAGAACATGAGGTTCCTCATCACTCACAACCCCACCGACAGTACGCTAAATTCCTTCATAGAGGTAACCACATTTGTCTGGGACCTCTGTCTGTCTGTCTGTCTGTCTGTCTGTCTGCATGAGAGCGAATGTGTCTTCACGTGACTACCACCCCAATATCGGCCAGTTCTGTGAAACTATACAAGGTGAAGTCAAATGTGTGCGTCCAATTTGTCCTGATCTCAGAACACTTTTGAAGAAGTATACAGAGGCCTATAGGCTAGTATACAGAGGCCTAGGCTAGTATACAGAGGCCTATAGGCCAGACAATCTACTAGACATAGCTATTGCGATCCGACAGTTTAGGATACTTTAAAATTAGGTTTGCTCTTCTCTTGCTCCCCTGAGAACCTTTGTCAGCACTGCTAGCCAAGGTGACCCATACATTGCATACACGTGCAAGGCCAAGTCATTGCATACAATGACGGGCAAGAGAGGGTCCCATAAATACTGAATCATATACTCTTCACTGAATCATATACTTTTAACTGCCATCATGTCACCTGTCCTTGAATTTCCATGTGACCACAAACTAAATCAATTGATCATCTCACGTTTCGGATGGAGTCTTTAACGGAAAAGTCAAGCCTGTGTCATTCTATAGTTTTCCTTACTGCTCAGCAATTAAAGTCAACAATGTTTTATCCTGAATGGCTGTGCAGTTGCTCTGGTCAGGAGAACTCATTGTCAATGTACAAGGATTCTTCGTCACCTGTGCTTGAAACATCTTTGTGAGGTGACCATGATAGCCAGCTAGCTTAAAACCTACTCTTTACTGGAATCTTAGTGGAAACAACTGACATTAAAGCACTTTGGTGTTGATTGGTGCCATCACTGGTGATTTTGTGCCATCTCTTTAAATCTCACTATGTCATGTAATGTAATGGGATAGTCTGGTGTGTTTTGGATGATTCCAGTACCCTAAATATGTACCCACACATTATTATTATTATTATTATTATTTCCCAATAGGACCTAAAGCGGTTTGGCGTGACCACAGTGGTTCGAGTGTGTGATGTAACCTATGACAAAGCCCCGCTGGAGAAAGATGGTATCACCGTTGTGGTGAGGATGCCTGACCATTTGTTTGTGGACAGAGACAATCCTTATTGACTGTTGTTTATCTATGTACAGCAAATATGTAGAAAGTTTACCCTACAATATGGGTAATGTTTGGCTGAGATGGTCGTTGGCCCAAGACAATCATATTGAGAAAAAATATGCAATAAAGTATGCAATACGTTTTACAGTATATGCATGATCTCATGTCTGAGGAGAACAGACTTCACGCTACTCTCCTCCCTCTCAGGATTGGCCATTTGATGACGGTGCTCCACCCCCTAGTAAGCTGGTTGATGATTGGTTGAACTTGTTGAAGAAAACATTTCAGGAAGATCCAGGAAGCTGTGTGGGTGTTCATTGTGTAGCTGGACTGGGCAGGTGTGAAACACACACACACACAACACATACACACACACACCACACACACATGCACACACACATACATGGACACACACACACATGCACGTGCACACACACACATACAACGTACACATTTCAACAGTATTACAGAGGTGATAGTACAATCTAATATGTGTGTGTGTGTGTGTGTGTGTGTGTGTGTGTGTGTGTGTGTGTGGTGTGTGTGTGTGTGTGTGTGTTTAGGGCTCCTGTGCTGGTGGCTCTGGCTCTGATAGAGAGTGGGATGCAATATGAAGATGCCATTCAGCTCATCAGACAGTAGGGCTTCAAACATATATCATATACACATACACATAAACATACAGCATACCATAACATAAACACAAACATACTGTATATCATAGCATAACACGTATTGTGGGAGTGTGTGTGTTGGGTGGCTGGCTTAATTGGCTGGGGTGGGTGGGGCTGCAGCCTCACCTGGCCCAGTTAGAGTCTGGGGGCGAGGGGTGGGGCTGCAGCCTCACCTGGCCCAGTTAGAGTCTGGGGTGGATGGGGCTGCAGCCTCACCTGGCCCAGTTAGAGTCTGGGGGGGGTGGGGCTGCAGCCTCACCTGGCCCAGTTAGAGTCTGGGGGGGGGGGTGCAGCCTCACCTGGCCCAGTTAGAGTCTGGGGGGGAGAGGTGGGGCTGCACGCCTGTGGTGCATTGGCTAATCAGTGCACCATAGGTTAGGTCAGCCACCAGCACACACACACACACACACTCAGGGAGTGCTAGCATGCTAGCTATGGACCATCTTGCTCCATGTAATTTCATTTTATACAACCGCATTGCTGCCTGTGTCCTACAAAGGCCCATTCTACCATGTGACTCTTGTCTCCGTCTATGTTGTTGTCCAGGAAACGCCGCGGAGCCATCAACAGTAAACAGCTGACCTACCTGGAGAAATATCGGTCAAAGCACAGACTACGCTTCAAAGATGCACACGGTCAAAAGAACAAGTGTTGCTCCATGTAAAATAAAACACACATGCGCACACTCACACATTTTGCACTATGAAGGACAAGCAGCAATCACTCTTATTTCAAACAGACGTCAAAGTTCATTTGGAGATCTTTCAATGCCCATACGGTCATGGGCTTCGTTACATGAGTTTCTATGTTTACTAATGAGGTCATGTCTTTCCCACATACAATATATGCTTTGTTTGTCACTGGTATTTCAGCATGGAGAGAGACAGCAGAGATGGATAGCATGTGCTCGCATGATGTGCATATATTCACACATTTTATTTATTTCATTCAACTTTGTGGTGAGAAAAGTAACACCAGATCTACTACTACTACATTTGACCCCCATTTTACCACCTTGTCATGGTTCAAAGGTGAACCATGAAATAAATACTGCAAAGGACTACAAAAATTACATTTCGTAGTCCTTTGCAGTTGAACTGACTTGCAAAGGGTGAACAACCACGCACCTGTGGGTGACAGAATATGTGCTCTTTAATACACATTTTCGCCCAGGTAAACACTTTTAGATTAAATTGGTTTAAACAGAAGACATTCATCACGTTACATAATGATTAGATTAGATCAGAATAGATGTGTAAACTGGATTCAGAGGTCTTCCCCCCCCAAAACTGAACTCATTCCTGTGGTGGTTAGCCCTCTGAGACAGCACTATCTCAGGTGAAACACGGCTGCAAAGGTTGCTTCGAATTGGCTCAAGTTGGCGGGGAGGCTTGCACTGTTGCCACAATCACTTGACACCCGCTGCTAACTTGAGCTAATCGCTGAGCCAGAAATGACACAACCTTTGTCTGCCGCTGTCAAATCATTACATCGTCCCGTCATGCGAATGATGTCGCGTTTACATTTTGAATCACACCGACAATCAAACTCAAAGTACAGACAAGACTGTACAGGTGATGTAACGGTAGTAGTAGGAGTAGTAGGAGACAAGTCACGAACCCATTCTGTGTCCGTCCGCCAAGGGCTTGTTTTACAAGGGCTGTGTGTTCTTACAAGAGCTGTGCATTTTACATATAAACTCATCGGTGTGGAAACTTAACACACATGTAACAAAAGCGTGTTACTTAAATGACCTAAACTGTAATTACGGTGTGTGGTCAATTGAGTCGAACAAAGTGTTATTTAGAAAACAGAGGGTGGGTGTGGGTGGGTATGGGTGGGTGTGGGTGGGAGTAGGGTGGGGCAAGGTGAGACCAAAGAACCAGTGAGAAGTGACACTTAGCCAGGGGTCTTTATTTTGTCATCTTTATGTTAAATGTAAATAGCGTGTGTGCCTGCATGTGTGTCTACCTGCGCGCGTGTGTGTGTGTCTGTGTATGAGGAGGTGATGTGTGTGTAAGGATTGTGTGTGTGTGTGTGTGTAAGGATTGTGTGTGTGTGTGTGTGTGTGTGTGTGTGTCTGTGTCTAAGGATTGTGTGTGGTGTGTGTGTGTAAGGTTTGTGTGTGTGTGTGTGTGTGTGTGTGTGTGTGTGTGTGTGTGTGTTGTGTGTGTGTGTGTGTGTGTGTGTGTAAGGATTGGGTGTGTACGTGTGTAAGGATTGTTTGTGTGTGTGTGTGTGTGTGTGTGTCTGCAAAAAGAGTAACTACGCATTAGAAAATAATTGTTTTTGTGTTCTTTTCATAGGTAAAAGAAATCACAAAATCATTTTATTTTTAACGCATGTTTTTAAAGCGACCATTGTTATATATTTAAAAATCAAAGGTCATTGGTTTGGTTTTTAAAGTGGCAACTGATCACCAAAGGGTGGTTTTTACATAAGAATCAGCCTAGCATGGTCTTAGCATGTAGCCTTAGCCCTGACATGACAGCAAACTCACTGAATGTATCTTATGAGTAGTTACTCTTTAATGTTAGTCGCATTTTACCAGCTAGTCTAGAACTGGCCAGCTGCTGATGAATGATAGAATCTGTTGTCGCTTCTCCCAGAATCCAATTAATAAGAAGAAGAATATATCTGTACATTCTTTTAAATAATAAAATGATTTAATTATTTATCTTTTGATGTTTATTAATAATGTATTAATTAATTATTAATGATAAATTAATGGTTGGAAGTCTATTGTCGTCAAGTCACATGAGTCTACAAGGAAATCCAGTGACGATGCTGTTTGGTTTCCAGACATCAGCACCTCCAAGTTATCCAAGACTTATTGCATTAAAGGTCTCTGGCCAAACATATCTTGGGACTTTATTTCCTGTTTATAAATTAAAGCCTGCAAGTTTATTATTATTATTATTTTTCAAGCATGAGTGTTTTTAAAGTGTGGATAAAAATCCATGAGAGAGATATTCTGATAAATACTGTAGCGTTAGCTTTTTCCAAATTAACGAAGTATTGCCAAATTAAACCCGACCATTGTCTCTCGACCCATAGGAAAAATGTGTTCCCATTCAAGCATTGGAAAATATTAAAACACCCTGATTCATTTTTTTTTATCTCCCCACGCAGAAATTGAACGACTCTAAGGAAGGAATGTACCAATGTAGTTTCTCGAAATACGATAAGATAAGATGAGATAAGACAGAACTTTATTGATCCCGAAGGAAATTCTTGTGCCAGGTTGAATAATAAAAAATAATACAACAGATTTACAAATGGACAGTAAGTCTAGAAATGTATGAAAAAAATAGGCAAGATAAGATACTCAGTCAGCAAAAACAATTTGGCAATAATTGTCTTATTCTAATATCTGTCCACCCAGTGTGGTGTGGGGGCCCTCTACTGTACTGTCCACCCAGTGTGGTGTGGGGCCTCTACTGTAACTGTCCACCCAGTGTGGTGTGGGCGGGCCTCTACTGTACTGTCCACCCAGTGTGGTGTGGGGGCCCTCTACTGTACTGTCCACCCAGTGTGGTGTGGGGGGCCCTCTACTGTACTGTCCCCCAGTGTGGTGTGAGGGCCCTCTACTGTACTGTCCACCCAGGGTGGTGTGGGGGGCCACTACTGTCCACCCAGTGTGTTGTGGGGGCCCTCTACTGTCCACCCAGTGTGGGTGTGGGGGCCCTCTACTGTACTGTCCACCCAGTGTGGTGTGGGGGCCCTCTACTGTACTGTCCACCCAGTGTGGTGTGGGGGCCCTCTACCGTCCACCCAGTGTGTTGTGGGGGCCCTCTACTGTACTGTCCACCCAGTGTGTTGTGGGGGCCCTCTACTGTACTGTCCACCCAGTGTGGTGTGGGGGCCCTCTACTGTACTGTCCACCCAGTGTGTTGTGGGGGCCCTCTACTGTACTGTCCACCCAGTGTGTTGTGGGGGCCCTCTACTGTACTGTCCACCCAGTGTGGTGTGGGGACCCTCTACTGTCCACCCAGTGTGTTGTGCTGCAGTGCGGACCTCCGGCCACAGGGAGGCGCGCCAACACGCCGGAGCGCCAAGTCCTGAAGCCTCCGTGTCCGGAACATCATCGCCAGGTCGCAGATTCGCCATAAATGTTAATCTAACGTTCGTTCTTAATCCTCCTTTAATCATGTATATATAATTTATTCACGTCATTCACGACGTTTGCATACGAATGCGGTTTTCATACGAAGATAATGAAGGAGAAACCGAACGCAGGTAGGAAGTGGAGAGCAGCGGTGGATAAACTCGAATATGTTGGTGCGGTGTGTATGTTGACACACACACACACACACACACAGAGACACACACAGAGAGACACACACACACAGACACACACACACACACACACACACACACAGAGACCCACACACACACACACACACACACACACACAGAGACAGACACACCCACACCCAGTCAGTGTGACAGCGTGTGCTCTGTTACACTGGGTCATCATCTACATGCAATGCATCTATGTGGTTGAATCAATGTGTGGAGGGTTTGTTGGTCTTAGTGGTAACCCCCCCTCCCTCCCCCATTTCAAAATATACAATAACCAGACTCAATGTCCAAGGAGTCAAGTCAACGTCAAAGTGTTTTATTGTCACATGTACATCATAACACAGGGCCAGTCTGAACAGTGAAACTCTTGTGACATGGCAGGCGACAGTAAGTAGGGCAAAAAGATAAAATAGCAAGAAGAGAAAATTATTCTAAGTAATGTAATGTTGAATCCAGAAGTATTGAAGTCAAGAGACATGAACAGAAAGACTGCTGCTTTTTAGGAGGTTTATTTATCAATGCTTTATTTCAGTTTTTTCATGGTTGCCAATGGATCATAACATGGTGTATTACTGGTCTCAGTGACTGGAATACAGTAAAGTCTACACTGTCGTTCTACTTCTTATTAGGTTAGAGTAGAAGTAGAACCAGCTGACTGAGTATGTCTGCTTGGTCATTGCGTCCACTTTCCACTCATTTCCACGCAGTGACCAGTCAAGGTTTGATCCAAGATGTCACCACATTTGAAAAACATCCAAGTGGGCTGTATCATCTCAAGGGACTTTTAGAAAAGTCTCCGGAATTTAGACCCTGGTTCCTCCTAGTTCCCGGGTTCCTGTGGTTGAAAAGGAGAGGTCACACGTTCTATGTTCGTGTAACCTCTCCTCTGGTCTCTGGTCTCTCCAGAAGGTTCTATGTTCATGTGCAAGCTGTGCAACCTGTTCTCCCCGAGCCGGGCTCAGCTGCTGGACCACTGCTCCCAGCTCCATGCCCAGCAGGACCAGCCGGCCGGGGACATCATTGTAGCGCTGCAGCCCCTGGCCGGCCCCCAGGAGCCCCTGGCTGGACCTGGAGAACCACTGACCGGTCAGTGGGGGATCACAGCCATTCGTATCTGTTCCTGATAAAACATGCAAAAATCTATGCCCATACTGACTTCTTTCTTCCAAAAATGCAGCATAATTAATTATAATTAATTATACACCTGCTAGCGTTTTTGAAGTACTATTTGAGCTTCTATTACTAATAATGTTGTCATTCATATTTTGAATTATACATAACTAGTAACGTACAAAATGTATTTGATGAAACTGCACATCACCTTTGCCTTGTGGCGTTATCTCGGTTGTCTTCATCTCGGTTGCCTTTATCTCAAGCCATCATTTGCCATTGCTCATATTCAGGACACAAACACATGTATGTAAACACATGTTATCGTCTTCAAAGCTTTGCTCTTCACGTTGGTCTGCAGAGAAACCAGTGAAGCGGAAGAGGGGACGTCCCAAAGGCTCCACAAAGAAGAGCCGGTTGGATTGCGCTGAGGAGACCCTGGACCCTGACCCTGTCTCAGCGGAGACAGAACAGGAGGCCAGGCCGGAGGAAACACAGAGCCAAGGAGGAGAGAGCCCGGAAGCCCCGTCCAGCCTGGAGTGCAGCAGATGCTGTCGCTCGTTCCGCAACCGACGGCAGATACAGAAACACATCTGCCTGCGAGAAGAGGACGGGGGTGAAGATGAAGAGGAGGGTGAGGAAGATGCCACCAATCACGCTGCACGACATGGCACAACAAAGACGTCTGTTCCAGTGACAGTCACACAGTACATTTATCAGTTTATTTGTTGTTAAACTCCCAGAAAGCATTGAGAATAGGGGCGGCAGTAGCTCAGGAGGTAAGAGCGGGTCTGGCAACTTGAAGGTTGCTGGTTCGATCCCCGGGCTCCGCCTAGCTAAGTGTCGAGGTGTCCCTGAGCAAGACACCACCTAACCCTAACTGCTCCTGACGTGCTGTAAAGCGATTTGGATAAACGCGCTGTATAAATGCAATCCATTTACCATTTAGAATACACTTGAAATGACTTCCTAACTCCTGATAATACTAATTTTTAAACTCCAGGCAAAACACTATAATGTAAATGCTTTTGGTTTCCTAGAAGTGGACGGTGCCAAGATCCGAAAAACCAGTCGGAAAAGTTGGACGTCGCAGTCCACCAACAGAACCACCCGGCAGGAAGTTCCCCCCGGTGGCGGGAACAAGAAGTCTGTGATCAGCGTAGTTCTGACGGAACATGAAACCCTCCCAGGTCGGTGTCAGGGGGAACTCACCATGGCTAAATAATGAGAACTGTTTCAGTTGGGTTTTATGTATATACTGTATATATATATATATATTATATTGGCGTTATGTATTTGTATTTCTGCAGATGCTACGAAGATGGTTCCGGTGGAGACTAATCTAGCTGAAGCAGATTCTGTGGCCGGCCCACCTCAGGTCAGTCTGCACTTTAAAGGGACCCTGTTATACCACCAGGTGCGAGCCTGGTTAGCCAGGGTTACCCACGTTTCAAAAATGTCATGTGACTAAAATGGTCATTGTGACAAAGTGACATCACAAGTGGGAGTGTCCGCCTAGATGTATGCTGACTAGATCAGTTTACCAGTTGGTACAGTCCACTGGGTAGGCTGGTGCTACTCTCCCACTTGTGATGTCACTTATATACTTATACTGTATATCTTACTCAGCACCAGGACAACGGGTGTCGTAACAATATGTTTGTATTGAAATGTGTCAGGGCACTGAGGAGCCTCCAGGCAGCCAGTCTCAGGAGAGCGAAGCCCCCAGCGTAGCTGCAGCCACAGCCTGCCCAGAGGAGCCAGACCCACAACCCCCCGAGCCAAGGTTATCCACCTCCACAAGATACACAATAGAAACATCCCCTGAGACAAGGTCATTCTAGGTTAGACTAGTTTACACACTAGAATTTAGAAGGATGTACAGTACATTCACATACAACAACCTTTTGATAGGCAAAAAGCAAAAATGTGTCTTATGTACATACAGTAGGTCAAATGTTTTTTAAATCTAAATCCGAATCAACACAACTCTTAAATACGTAGGTGTTGGTTGCTCTGCCCCGGTTTACCTGAGACAGTATGACCCATGTAGCATGGTGATAATATTCCCGATTGAAATGTGGCTGAGCTCAATTGTATGTAAAAAAAAAATTTGATTGATGATTTTATTATTTGTATAATCTACCTTTGTATCTAAATTTAAAAAAACACTTGAGTAACCGCATGTCATTTGGTTTTCTTTCTCAGCACTGACCCTGTGCCCAGACCAGCCGCCAGCCAAGGCTTTCAGGAATACTCCATTAAGCAAGTTAGCACCAGGTACCTCCACCAGAACACCACTGCCAGGGCCGGACTAGCCAATTGGCATTCAAGGGCCCATGCCACTTGGGGGCCGCCGAAGCTGAATTTTTGAAATAATCTTTGTGGGATTTTTATACTTATCTTTTATTTTTTAACCGAAACAGAATTATATGATTTGCTAAATACAGTAGCAGTCTGTGTTACACCCAGCCCTTTCTCCCCTATACACTGCATTCCTAACGTTAACGTTTGTCTTGAACTGTAAGCTAGGTAGCCAAAATGAGTGAAACAAGCAGAAGTGGGAGCAAACTAAACGAAAACGACAAAAAGAAGGGACCTGTGAATCAGAAACCTCCTCTGAGAGTCCACCTCGATGTATGATGCCCCAACAGACTCCAGAATCACCACTGGGCGTTACTATTAAGAAATGTGCCATCAATTGACACAAGCACATGCAATGACCGTCAGGAACTTGGACTTTGATGAAGTTGTAGTGGAGTTTGCTAATGGGAAAGCCCGTAAGAAGTCTTTCTAAGGGCAAATGGAGAGAGGAGAGTTGGAGAGGAGGACATTACCGGACAGACAAACACAGCCCCTGGAGAGCAGAGGAGGAGAGCAGGAGACACAGTCAGGACAGAGACAGCAGCGTGTGAGAGAGGACAGCATTAAACATATTATCATTATTTAAAAAAAAGCCCTGGCTGCTTTTATTTTCCATTTCATATCAGATATGTTAAGGCTTTTAGTCAAGGTATAATGGTTACTTTCAATGGTTCATTTTCCAATGAGGTAATGAGGAATTCCATATATGTCCTGTATGGCATGCATGATGTATAGAAAGAGTCTTATCCATTTTTAACTCATTATTAATTAGTATTTAAAATTAATCCAATCATTATTATTTGATGAAGTGGATTACTGTTACTCTATTTCTATTCAGCTGTAGATGGTGTTAATCATCGGCCATCTTGCTGCAAAAAATAACTTTAATACCAAGTTAATACAGTGTTGTACAATGTCTTCCTCCCCAGTCTTAATCAGAGCCAGCTGAAGATCTTCACCTGTGAGTTCTGCAATAAGATATTTAAGTTCAGGCACTCCCTGGTCGCCCACCTCAGGACCCACACCCAGGAGAAGCCTTTCCAGTGTCCACACTGCAGCTACGCCTCCGCTATCAAAGGTAACACCTCCCTGACCCTTAAGCTCCTGTATATTATTGCATCTGTTCTATAGAATAACAACAACAAATTGGCTATTACATAACCAGTAATATTAACAAGCACAAATGGATAATAATATCAATTTTATTTCCCCTGAAACGCCCATTGAGAAAAACATATCTGTATTTTCAAATTGAGAAAATGTAGGAAAATTTAAACAAAAACAAATACTTTTTTTCCTGCTAATTCCTAAGCTAACTTGAACGTGCACCTGAGAAAACACACGGGGGAGAAGTTCAGCTGTCCACACTGTCCGTTCATCTGCCTCAGTCCTGGCCACTTAAAGGTGACATTACATCTGCTATATTTACCCATCCTCATGGTTAATGGACACGTATATACAGTAGTTATAGGTAGTGGTGTTGGAGGGCCAGCAGGGGGTTCTTATTCCCCTGCCCTATGGAATATCCTCAATGCCTCCTGTGCAAGAAAGAGCACAGGGCATTAAAGGGGAACTTTGCCTCTTTTCGACCGGCTTTGTATCATTTCAATGTGGGTAGTCTATGCAAACAATGTTTACCTTTCCTCCATTTTGCCTGTTGAACCCAGATCTCCCCACTACTTTTACCCAACATCTTGCCCGCCATCTTACCCCAACTCTGTCATTACTATGGCTCCATAATCGTCCCCTGGTGTTTAGTCGGATTTAGTCACCATCCCCTCACTCACTACACAAAGCACTTTGTAGTGCCTTGAAGTGTGCTACTATCAATGCAATGAATTAATTCAGAGAGTATAGACAATTAACCACACAGCAGTTGTAGTTTGTGTTCAGATGCTGTGTCTCGGCGAAGTTATGAACCTCATTCTATTAACCTTGCAATTCTGAATGCTTGAATCCTGCTCTATTCTTATCTTTATGCACCACAGCGACCACAGTCTCTTTCAACAAATGTACTCTTTGTATGTCGCTTAAGATAAAAAACGTCTGCCAAATGCCCTCAATGCAAATGTAAATGTTGGTGTGTGATTCATTGTTGTAACGCTCTCTCTGGCCACCAGGTGCACGTGGAGCGCGTCCACCTGAAGGTGAAGCAGCACTGTGACTTCTGCCAGAAGAAGTACTCTGACGTGAAGAGCCTGCTGAAGCACATGGAGCAGCGGCACGACATGGAGGAGCCCGCCGTGCAGCAGAGCTACCAGCAACTCAGGTGCACACCGCTGGTCTTGTGTACAAAATAGGTTAAATTATTAAACTGGTCTATCTGTAAGTGTAATATGTATTATCCTGCAAATGTTAATTTTAGCCCTTACAATTTAATTGAAATATTTGAATATTTGTAATTAAATTTCTATTAAATGTAGAGGTAAATTACAAAAAAAAAATCAGAAAAGGTAGATTATGGAATCTTGCACCGTGACCCCTAAAGTCCTCCCCATGACCTCCAGGCTGAAGACGCGGCAGGGCCAGCGGCAGCTCCTGTACCACTGCCCCACCTGCAACCGCCGATTCAAGAACCAGCTGCAGCGGGAGCGCCACCTGCTGGTGCACGGGCCCCAGCGGCCCTTCGGCTGCTTGCTGTGCGACTATGCCGCCACCAAGCTGGCCGCGCTCTCGGCCCACGTGCGCAAGCATCTGTTCCTGTACGTGTGTAGCCGCTGTGCCGAGCCCTGCGTCAGCTCGCAGAGGCTGCGAGCGCACCTGAAAGAGCACCACCCGGAGGCCGAGCCACAGCAGGCCTTCGCCGAGTGCATCGAGGGCAGCTACTGCCTGATCCCATCGGGGGACGAGGCCTGGTGGGTGGGGCCAGATGGAGAGCGGAGAGGGGGAGGGCCGGTGGAAGGAGAGGGGAGGGAGGAGAGGGGAGAGCAGCCGGAGGGCGGGGGAGAGGGCGGAGCCGACCCTCCAATTGCGGAGATGGAGGCGGGAGGAGACGGAGGGCGGGAACAGAGTGAGGTGGCAGTAGAAGTAGAAGAAGAAGCCAGGGTGGAGAACGGGGAAGCGGTGATCGGAGAAGAGACGAGAAGTTTGGCTCCGGATGACCGGCGAGGAACGGCAGCAGAAGGTCAGATGGTGTCCGACGTGGAGAAGGAGAACATCTCCCCGGCGGAGGAGGGGTATGAGGACACTCCTGCCCCAACGCCACATGCCACAGAGACGCCGCCCACACACGGATCCCACGACAACGGGAACGGAAACGCACCCGGAAACCCGGAGGAGACGGAACCTGACGGCGCCGATGAGAGAACGGCCGTCTCATCGTCATCATCGGATCCTTCCGACCCACCCTTGGCCCAGAATGCACAACCGCCAACTCCTGAAGACACGCTCGATTTGGAGAGCAGCCAGAAGGCTCTGTCAACCGGCGACGCCCACGACAACGCATTAAAAGAAGGCCCGGAATCTCGTACTGAAATGGTCCGTATAATAATAATAGCCTTTTTGATAATCTTTTTGCTCAAATTGCTGAAATCAAGAACGGAATATTTATATATACCCACCTCGAGGTTGCATTTCAGCCCAATCTCACTCACACCTTGCATTTGTACTACAATAATAGACGGGTAGTATTATTATGGCATTGCATCTTTTTTTAATATCTTTTTTTACATTTTCAGAATTTTTTAGAATTCAATGTTATGCACCAATTCCACAAAAGCATGTTCCTTGTTTGGTCAATAAATCTGTTTCTGATTCTGATTTCCACAGCAGGCTTTTTGTGCTCTTTTGAATTGCAGCAGGTACAGTATCACCACAAACTATATGATGATCTGTCGTCTATCTCCCAATAGGAGCCAGAGGGCCGTGAGCAGCAGACCGCCTTCCAGAAGGTGGTGGCGTCCCTCTCCAAGACCCGGCTCAACTTGGAGACGTACCAGAGGCTCCGCAAGATCTACGGAGAGCTGGAGTGTCAGTACTGCGGTGAGGACAGCTTCATTCATCATTCATCTCCTACATAGTGTTGCGGTGTCCCTGAGCAAGACACCACCTAACCCTAACTGCTCCTGACGTGTTGGTTGTTACCTTGCATCGATGACACCACCGTCGGTGTATGAATGTGTGAATGTGAGGCAATACTGTAAAGCGCTTTGAATAAAAGCACTATATAAATGCAATCCATTCACCATTCAACAATCATTGTGGGCTCGTTGCCTTCTTTCAGTCAAACCAGTTTCGGCCACTTCGTACTAAAAGAGTTTGTAAGCGAGAATGTAAGAGTTCAAGGAGTTTGTAAGATTTCTAAGGTTTTCAAGGTCAATTTCTGTGTTCAATTCTGGATATTGCTTATCGCTGCTTCCCTGACTCCTGTACTTTGACCTCAATGCTGAATGAATCCTTTAAATCACTCATACTTTCTATGAGTGATTTAAAGGAGGTGGACTCTCACAATACTCACTAAAACCTGATGCTTGTTGGTGTCTTATCAGTGGTTTTGTTTCGTTGAGTTGAGTTTTTTAATACAGTATTTGTCTGTTTTGTATATCCTGGCTACAAACCAATTCACCAATCAGCTTAGAGTGGAGAGGGTGAGAGAATAATTGTAACCAGAATGAGATTGGATGAGTGGAGAGTGTCTTCGGAGCGACTCGATGAGGGATGAGATGAGATGCTTTGGGAAATCTACGTGCAAGATTCAAGAACTTTAATGGTCACATACACATACAGGATGTGCAGTGAAATGAAAAAGTGGCGATGCTCAGCGGAATGTGCAACACAACAAATACAAATAACCAAAGAATCAAATATCCACACCGTTTGCAGTCTTTACAGCAAAATGAGCAGGGTTTTTTTTTTGTTGCACTCCACAGGGAAACTCTTCTGGTACCAGGTGCACTACAACCTGCACGTGCGCACGCACACCAAGGAGCACGTGCACTACTGCGGCCAGTGTGACTACTCATCGGTGACCAGGAGCTGCCTGGCGCGCCACACCGTGCAGAGGCACAGCGGGCTGATGCTGCGCTGCCCCAACCCCGGCTGCACGTACGCCTCCCCCGACAAGTACAAGCTGCAGGCCCATGCCAAGACGCACCAGGGACAGGTAACCAACTAACTAACCAACACCCACCTACCTCGGGTCCAGACAAATATCCCCTATAACCCAGTGGCTCTCAAGCTATGTTTTTTTACTAACGTAGCTTCCAAGACATGTCTTCAGCCAAGTACTCCTTTCCACCAGCGCAAAACATTTCATATATATATATGTATACTATATATATGTGAACAGGTTCACCTCAATACAGTACAGTACAATGCAAAACACATTCACAAATGCCATTATATATTTAGAGCTCCTTTTACACATTTACAAGTCCGATTGTGCACACACGTGGATTGAGATACAGTGCAAATAAAACTCACTCTTCTAAATAGTTCTGCTCCACTCATGGCCCCATAATATTGTTTCCAGGTGAAGAGCTGTCCTGTTTGCAATCAGAACTTTCCAGAATACAGACTGAAGCACCACATCAGAAACGCACATCCTGGTAAGAGAACGCACATGTCATGCGCACCACCCACCAACACCACCATAGCATGGCTACCAGAGGAGCAGGTTCCTCCCCAGTATTTGCACTTCATGTGGTCAAAAAAATTACTTAGATTTCTTTGACCTCTTGTCATCGGGATGTTCTGAGGGAGTTTGTTGGACACATGTTATTTCACTAGCGCAGTGGCCTGTCAAAGCCTTTCCATAATAATGGGCCGATTATGAGACCCGCTCATCCAAAGAACTTGACAATTGACACACTGCACTTCCTTGGGTCCTCAGCAATTCACCCGCCAAGTGTGAAGTCGATTGGATGAATACACATGAATACAGAGACTCCTTCCCTTTTAGTTACTTGTCACATGATGCACAACACACAGTTTGAGAACCTCAGAGAAGCAGGGAAGTAAATCAAGCCACTAGAGACACTAATTATGGCATGTGTGCGTGCGTGTGTGTGTGCGCATGTGTCTGTGTGTTGGTGTGGTTGTGTGCGTCAGACACCGTACCCCAGCATGGTACCGGCTTGATGGTGAAGAGAGCAGAGAAGTGTCCTTACTGTGACTCCTACTTCCTCAAGAACAGCAGTGACCTCCAGCAACACATCTGGGCGCACGAAGGTGATCACACACACACACACACACGCGCACTCATGCACACACCAAGAAATACACAATCAACACACACACACATGCACACATCTGGTCTGTCCCTGTCTCATCCCATGGTAATACAACACGTAATAATATATAAGTAATATTTAACTAATATTTCATAGTTTGACTTGCCTGAAGATTGCATGGATGGCCCAGCCAGTCAAGTCAAGTCCCTTTTTGTTTAACGGATACATGCATGCATTTGTATTCCTGTGCAGCAATGTTACAGCAGTAGTGACGACAGCTCTATCCTCAGTATAAGCAATTGCATGATCCTTGTGTGTGCATGTGTTTACGTGCGTGTGTGTGTAGGCCTGAAGCCGTTCCACTGCACGGTGTGCGACTACGCCAGCCGCAGTAAGAGCAACCTGAAGGCCCACATGAACCGCCACAGCAGCGAGCGGAGCAACCTCTGTGACCTCTGTGGCAAGAAGTTCAAGTCCAAGGTGACCCTGAAGAGCCACCGGCTCAGCCACACCGCTGAGGGTGAGTGGTGGTGGATAATATGATAATATGATAAGGATTTACATTTCGGGTAAATGGTAAAATGGTAAATGGATTGAGTTTATATAGCGCTTTCATCCAAAGTGTTTTACAGTATTACCTCACATTCACCCATTCATACACCGACGGCGGTGCCAACCATGCAAGGTAACAACCAACACGTCAGGAACAGTTAGGGTTAGGTGGTGTCTTGCTCAGGGACACCTCGACACTTCGCCATGCGGAGCCAGCGGAATGAACCAGCAACCTTCCGGTTTTCCAGACAACCGCTCTTACCTCCTGAGCTACCGCCGTCCTTGTTGTGACTTACAACATGCACATTTGTGCAAAGAGAGTGAAACCACAGTATCACTGACAGAGTACGATTTGAATAGAACAAGTTTCAAGCATTTCATAATTACTAGGATGTATGTCGCCCTTTCTCCTGCCACCTTAGGTAACCGAGCCACCTAAACTGCTTTGCTGGGTTACCTCTGACTCACACAACCTCTCTTCTATCTTCTCTCTTCTCTCTCCCTGCTGTGACCAGGAAAGCAGTTTCGTTGTTCAGAGTGTGACTATACTGCTGTGTCCAAACCTGCCCTGCTCAGACACATGGAGCAACATGCCGAGTTCAAGGTTAAAACACACACACCCACCCACGCAGACACGCACACACACACACACTTTGTTTTATTTAATTGTCCTAAACTACCTTTTGCAAGCCTAAAACAACTTATTCTCAAGGAAACGTGGGTTGATCCTGGTCCAAGTCCAATCTCGATTTAACATTTAAAAATGTATGTGAAGATGTAAATATGGACTCAAATTGCCCTCTATGTTAATTGTTACTTGCAGTTTTGTGACGCGTACTATTCAGTCTTTACAGCATAAAGAGCTTTTTTTTTTAATATGACCAAATAAGCAAATAAACAGCAAGGCATATAAACAAGTAGGCATAGCAACAAGCCAATATAAAAAATGTGGTATCAAGTTCTGTAGTAAGACTGTGTGTGTAACCTAATGGTAAATGGTTTGCATTTATATAGCGCTTGTAACCAAAGCACTTTACAGTATTGACTCACATTCACCCATTCATACACCGACGGCGGAGCCAACCATGCAACAACAAACACGTCAGGAGCAGTTAGGGTTAGGTGGTGTCTTGCTCAGGGACACCTCGACACTTGGCTAGGTGGAGCTGGGGATCGAACCAGCAACCTTCCTCTTGCCAGACAACCGCTCTAACCTCTGAGCTACTGCCGCCTACTGCTGTGACATGACAGCGCCATGTTGTGCCCCCACAGCCATTCCGCTGTGCCCACTGCCCGTACTCGTGCAACATCGCCGGGCCCCTGAAGAGACACTACAGCCGCAAGCACCCGGAGCAGCAGTACCACAACGCTGGGCCGGGCCTGCCCACCGCACACACCCTGGAGCTGCAAGGTGCTGCCCACCACACCATGCCACCGCCCTGTGTGCTGTGTGTGTCTGCGTGCGTGCATGCATGTGTGTGTGTTTAGGTGGTATAAAGTGTGTGTTTAATATGTGCCTGGTGTGTTTTAGGTGGTATAAAGTGTGTGTGTGTTTTAGATGGTAAAAAGTGTGTGTTTGTGTTTTAGGTGGTATAAAGTGTGTGTATGTTTTAGGTGGTATAAACTGTGTGTGTGTGTGTGTTTTAGGTGGTATAAAGTGTCCCGTCTGCGAGTTTGTCTACGGCACCAAGTGGGAGCTGAACCGCCACCTGAAGAACAAACACAACCTGAAGCTGATGGAGGGGCCGGGGTCCTGGGAGGTACACACACACACACACGCAAACTCACTCCATGGGAGTATTTCAACGGCAGTCCATGTGACCTTGTTGCATGGCGTCAGGTGTGAGTTCTCGTGTGTGTGTGCGTGTACGCTGCTATGTGCAGGTGGTGGAGACGGTGGAGGAGCAGTACGTGTCCGTTACGGAGGAGGAGCAGCAGGTGGAGACGGTGGTGTCGGCAGCCATGCAGGGCGACGCCGACGGCAACGGTAAACGATGCACACCGAGACTTCATCGCTCACGACAGTATTAGCATGCTATCATGTCCCTACCAATAGCAGATAATTCATGGACTCTACTCTTAATACCTAGCATGAGGCTAGTGCTGCAACATAAACCATGTGTATGTTACGGCTCCCAGCTTGCTCTCCAAGCCAGCACCCCGTCACTCCACAATATTACTATTCCATTTATCATTTGTACTTTGTCACTTATAATTGTTATGCTTTGTTACTCCTTTTTTATGCCCGTACGACACCCATTGCACTCTGAACCGTCCCTGGAAGGAGGGATCACCCACTCTGCGTTCCTTCTCCAGATTTCTTCCTTGTTAATTAAGGGAGTCGTTTAAGGGGGGGCTAGGGCTAGGGGGGTGTCATAATCACATGGCCCATAATCATATGGCCTGTAAAGCCCTCTGAGACTGTAAATGTGTGTGTGTGTGTGTGTGTGTGGCTAACTGTGTGTGTGTGTGTGTGTTCGCAGGCGGCGAGGTGAACATCCTCCAGCAGATTATTGAGCTCAGTTCAGAGAATCACAATGCGGTGGCCTCTGTGGTTACCATGGCGCCGGGCACCTTGACGGTGGTGGAGCAGGTAAACACATCACTGTTGTTTACTATTTGGAAGGGCTAATCGTGCTCACACCTGCCGGTATAATAGCCGGAGTCCTTTAATGACTGCAGGTGGCCGAGGAGCAGGAGCCCGGCAGCACCATGAGCCAGCTGATGCTGGAGCAGGGCGAGGAGGACCCGGGCAGCGACCAGCTGATGGTGGTGGAGGAGACGGAGGGCCTGGACGCGCTGGCGGTCTTCACCGCGCAGGGGGAGAGCACTCACCACTACATCGTCTACGTCCAGGAGCAGACCGTGGAGATCGATTAAGTTGCGCCACACGGGTACAATAAGAACGCAATCTATGCATGCAGTCGTCACAACTGCGGATTTATCCAAGATCGATATTTATGCTTCAGCCCCCACTACACCCAACATTGTAGTATTGTTTCCAAGAATGTTGAAGAAACAACATTGTTGGCACAAACACGGTAGTCAAATAACGTGTATGATAATGATGTGGAATGCCATGCATTTCTCCTCTACATGTGATGTATATTTTTGTAATAAAAATCACATTCGTAAGTCAAGACTCATGAACATTATTTGTCACATATGTGATGGTCAGGGTATCGCTCATGGTCCAGCATATTTCCAAACAAGCTCTCCAAAAATACATAACTGTCTAAAATATCACAAAATACTTTGTGGTATAGTGTTTAGGCTGTGTGACATATTCTAATAACTATTCTAATATACACTGGTAAAACTACATAGTCTAATATACTATAATGAATTCAGGAACACATTCATCATTAAACATGGAACGTGTCATGTAGCTAGCTAGTATACAGGCTAGCAGGCTTAACTGTGCGCTGGCTAGCACGCGCTACTCAAGCTGCTCGCTATATTGCAGCTTATCTGAAGTAAAGCGGTTACCTAAAACAGTTAACAGATTTCGTTTCATAAAACCATGAAAACAAAACACAAATAAACTCGAGAATTATTATTACCTGTGTGACAACGTGTGACAACAACGGAAGACGCTCGTGGTCACAGTTGGTCAGGCGAATGACAGTTGGCACGCTAGTTCGATATGAAAACATTTACTACAAGTCTCCGATACATTTTTGAGGGCGACATAAATCATGAAATGAACTCAAAATGGTTCACTTGAATCGGGAATCATTATACTAAGTGACAAAATACTGCATGTCTGTACTTTAAATCCAATAAACCATCGTTTCCACGACCTCCCGAGTAGCGTGACTTACCCGCCATGTTTCCACTCGAGCTCTGGTGGCCACGTGCAGCGCGAGGCCTGCGCGATGACTGTCACACATAACGCCCACCGCTCGAGGGCGCAGCTTCCCTTTCACTAGAATTAGTACAGCCAAGCATTCTACTCCGTTACACATACAATTACATTTCAATTCAATTTTAAAGAGCTTTATTGGCATGGGAAACGTACATTTACATTGCCAAAGGGAGTGATAAATAAAAACAAAAACATAACAAATCTAATGTACAATTGTCGATTTACAAATATATTCTATAACAAAGAAATATGTAAACAAAGCTGCAATATTGCAATCAAATGTATGAATATAGTATCTAAATATACTTAATTATACTAAATACTTATAGGCTACTAACTTAAAAAAATGGATTACAAAAAAAATGCTAAAATACAAAAATAAAATAAAACAGATTGACAGGTGATTGACAGTCTTTATGGAGGTTGTATTCCGTTGGATGTCCTTTTCCTGTCGCAACAGCTCACAAATCTTCCTGCTGTGTTTGCACATTCCTGTACCTCGCCCAGCAGATATGAAAGTTTTTGGTTGTTTGTTAAGTTTTCAAAATCCTTTAGGGTGTTTGAAATCTGTGGGTAGTACCGGTATGTATCTCTGATGTCACACACACATACAGGATATGCAGTCAAATTAAAAGTGGTGATGTTCAGCGGAATGGGCAAAAGAATGCTAAAGACAACTTGAATTGGATGGGATCACAACCAGAACACCGAGAATATTTACACAATTACTTCATTTATTGCCTCATATTGGATAATTTAGCATGTTTTTCCCCCCCAAAACAAGTGTGTGTATCTGTGTGTCACACACACACACACGCATATACTGTATTCATCCATTTTATACTGTATTCATCCATTTTGTACTGTATGTATCCATTTTTGTATTTTGTTATTTATTTTTTGATATACATATAGATTTTTTCTTTTCTTTTATTTGTAGGGTTAGTAGTAGTAACCCATTTTTTTAAGTTAACTTACTTACCTGTATATATTTAGTTCTTTATAAGTATATTTTAGATACTCATATTTATACATTCGATTGCAATATTGCAGCTTTGTTTACATATTTCTTTGTTATAGAATATTTGCAATTGTACATTTGAAAATCGACAATTGTAAATTAGATTTGTTTTGTCTTTGTTGTTTTTTATTTACCACTCGCTTTGGCAACGTACACGTACATGTCCTATAACAATAAAGCTTTTTAAAATGAAATTGAAATTGAAACTTGAAAACTGTCGCGCTCACAGAAGAAGTCCCGCCTCCAGGTTCTCACGAAATCTCGCGAGGTTTCATTCATCGACGGCAGCAGCAGCCAGCAGCAGAGGCAAGACATTACTAGTCGATATTATCCACCCATCCACGCGTAAGATGATGAGTGAGATGAGATGAGCGAATTAAACGTAAAGATTTGACCTTCAAGCTGTTCAAGACTCAGGATGATGCTCAGGTTCAGCGTCAGGTCAGCTGTGCCGGTCAGTAGTCACGTGGGCCGGTGGTTGGTGGACCATGGAACCAGTACTAGTACCAGAGCCAGTACCAGTACCAGAACCAGTCACACCACAGCCACGCTGCAAGCCAAAAACCTGCTCTATAGGCTCGTCAACAAGTCCAAGTAAGTGCTAAAGACATCTTAAGATCATTGATCAGACCATTAAATGGACTTTCAAAATAAATGGACTTTTCAAAATAAAAGTCCATTTCAAAATAAATTGACTTTCAGAAGTAGGTAAGGGTGTACTGTGTGTACTTCATCAATTGGCATGATCAAACAAAATCACATGTATCAATATAATTAGTACGTAAGTGAGCTCTAAGCTGAGGCACATTGTCATATATATATATATATATATATATATATATACAGTATATATTTTCTTGTTTAGCCCATGTGAGCATACATGGTGATGATGAATATGTCCTGACTAAATGATGTGTGATGTGCTTCATATGCAAGGAAGAAGAATTGGTACGAGACTCCACCGCCGGTCAGTCACAACACAAGATAACACAACACAACACAACCCAGAACAATCACAACACAACACAACACAACACCACCCAGAACAATCACAACACAACACAACACCAACCAGAACAATCACAACACAACACCACCCAGAACAATCACAACACAACACAACACCAACCAGAACAATCACAACACAACACCACCCAGAACAATCACAACACAACACAACACAACACCACCCAGAACAATCACAACACAACACAACACCACCCAGAACAATCACAACACAAGACAACAGAACAATCACAACCTGAGTATAAACCAGACACACCCAGCCACGCACGCCGGGGCTGCTGTTCATATCCCACTCATAGTTGAAGTACTTGATACTGGACAGAATGTGGCATGATCACAATTACAGTGATGATCCATAATGTACAGTAGCCAGAGCTGAGCTGTTCATCTGTACTGATGAACATGGATATTAAGATTCAATATACTTTGTAGGCCTATTACCAAACGGTACACCTGGAAGTGGCTTGAACGTGAGACGACAAACTAGTTTTCCTCACGATGCATAGAATACATAACGTATAACTCTGTATAACTCCTGGTTAATGTCCTAAAAATGTCCTAAATAGACATACAATACATTGCGCACAATATACCGTACATACAATAATAGTATAGTAGTAATATTGATCGAGAAAAGGGATGTGAACATACTGTATCTGCATTTTTAACGTCAGGTCACCATTTTAACTGAGCTCACAGTCATCCTTTAGCAGCTGATGATGTATGGATTGAAACAGAGAGGCTGAAATGTCCCTTCTTCCCCTCGCCACAGAAACCCAACATTTTGAACCTGCCCAAGAAGGAGTACGTGGAGAGCCATCGCAGTAAGGTCCTCAACTCTATCCTGTTTAGGGCCGTGTCTGACCTGCTCACATCCGCACAGGTAGCTCTGATGCATTCATTCATTCATTCATTCATTCATTCCAATTACAATACATTACAACCCAGCGCTCCTGAATCTGCATTGCTTTGTTTGAGTTTACTTGTTTTCTAGAACTGGCTGACTTGGTTTCATACAAATAGTTGCATGTAAAAGCCATGGATATAGAAATCTAGATGAGACATTGGCTTCTGTTACTGTTGGTGATGACAGTATGTGTGTATGAGATATTGGGGCCATATCTATATAATAAGCCAATGGTTATGCAATTTACATTGTGCATTGTATACTCACAACAATATGCCAACATGCCCCGATACTATTCAGATTGATTAATTCATTTATTGACTTCATAATTAATTTTCTGTATACATATTCTTCCTGTTGTCAGCTAAGCTATGAACTCCAGAACCTCAGCCCAGAAATTACCAAGGTAAATATACAACTTATCTTATGCACATGTCTGTGTAATATCATCTCTGTTTAAACGTAACCATAACTCTGAATCATTGTGTTGTGCCTGTCTTAGGGAAATACTTTTGGCTTTTGGTCTTTGCAAGAAGTCTCTCTGGAAGCCCATCCGCCTGTGCACGTTGCTATCTGTGATTGGTGTTTGTCTGTGTATGTTTGTTTGTTTGTTTGTTTGTTAATGTCGTAGGTGTCCCTGGGGCGGGACTTTTCCAGTTGCCGGGTCTTCTGGAAATCTCTCGGAGACGCCCACAGAGATGATCTGACCCAGAAAGCCTTGGAGAAGAGCGCATCGCAGATCAGGTGAGAAACATGAGGAGACCCTCTCAGAACACCAGGAGACCCTCATGTGTGCCCCGTTCGAAACCCGCCCATTCAAAACTGACCCACTGCATGGTGTTGCTGCTTGCAGCTTCTTTTTGAGAATACCTGGCCACCCCACCTGACGGCTACCTGGCTGCTCTCCAACCAGCTCTCCAGCCATCACATTATTTCTATTCCATTTACAATTTGTACTTTGTCGTTTATATTTGTAATGCTTCAATGACAATCAATGACAGACTTACATACAGAGACTCCTTCCGTTGTAGTTAGATGTTGGTTGCAACCTTTTTTTGCTCTTTTCTTTTCGTCCCTCCAGGTACCTCATCATATCCCAGCAGATTATGGGCGGGGTCCCTCCTATTGTGTTTGTCAGAGACAGACGGCTTGCTGCCATCGCTGAGGTACGTTTATTGTAGTCTATTTATTTGTACAACATGGGAAGCCTACATTGAATTATTAATAAAAGTTTATATGGTCAAACAATGCTAACATACTGGGATGTATTGTTCGTTGACCTATCCCTTACCACAACAATAACACAATGGCAGTAACCGAGCAAAAAGTATATCCCAAACACGGCATTATTTATATTTAGTCAGTGTGAACACATCCACTTAGCCTGTTTTATAGACCAGTGATAATCTCAACAGCAGAGCAACATGCCAGGCAGCTGTGGCTGTATCCTATTGTACTGGGTTTGTTGGTCCGTTGGGGTCAATGTAGAGATCAGTTGTCTGTAAATGCACTCGGTTCATGTCTGCGTGTCGTCAGGTGGACATGCTGCTGCAGAACGCTGACTTTGGGCCTGATCTACCAGAGGACTCTGCTGACGACAGGTGCTTTGAACATTTCTTATTGGCCTGTGTTTCAGCTCAAATTCAAACACTTCTATGTTTAGAAGATTACTGTTTAGAAGGATACTTTTTACTGTACATGCTCGGTACTATTACTAATTGTTTAGAATGCTTAGAAGATTACTGCAGGAGTGAATGAGGAGTAAGCAAGTACTTGTTACGCATGGCAATAAATACATCTTGAAACTCTCTCTCTCCTTGTGACCCACGCAGGTTAACCGCTGCGGACGAGGTCGGCCCAGCGTCGCGGTCGCCACAGCCGGTGTTGTACGGCATCGACCACGCCGTGCTGAACAAGCAGATCACCGACTGGTGCCAGCAGTCCAAGAAGGAGGAGCACAGCCAGACGCATGAACTCCAACAGGTAGAGGAAATCTGATCCTGTCGCTAGCATCACCCAGGTGTTGGAGAGAAAATAACACACACACACATCCATATTCGATTTCTTTGCCATATGTAACAAGTACAATGGAATGCTTACTCCCCATTCACTCCTGAAACAAACTCTAAATAATTTGTAATGGTACCTAGAAGTAAAGTAAAAAGTATTCTTCTAAACATAAATTCTGAAACAACTCTGAACAATTGGTAATATAGCACCTAATAGGTAATGTAAAAAGTAAATTATTATGTGAATTGTATTGTTGAGTTTGCTGTTAAAGGGGCCCTATTTTACCAGCAGACGTGAGTGTGATACCAGCCTACCCAGTAGACTGTACCAACTGGTAGACTGATCTCGTCAGCATACACTTCGTCACACTGACAATTTTAGTCACATGACCATTTTGAAACGGCTTGCAATGGCTAATCACACTCGCGTGGTGTAATAGGGCCCCTTTTAAGTAAGTTGATGCTGTTGTTCCCCTAATGCGTTCAATAAAGTTATGGGTTCGTAGATTTTAATGAACCAAATAATGTTTTATAAGGATTGTGCTCACAATGTGTGCCTGGACAAGCAGCAAATGTACTTAAACAGCAGTGTAGTGCTTCTTTAAAGTGTTTTAGCTAAATATGCACACAAACTAAGACAAGATGTTTGGCCCGTTCCCCTCAGGCGCAGCTGGCGGCCATTGCAGCGCACAAGAAACAGCAGATCATCAACAAGAGGAAGAGGAAGGCACCGGCGCGCGATGATGACATCACGCCCAGGGAGTTTCTACTGGCTCAGCAAGCCGTGGCCACACCCCGGGGGCGGAGTCAGATACGAACCAAGGGGGGGGAGGAGGAGGAGCCGGAGGAGAGCAGCGCCTTCAAGGAAGAGGAAGCCGGCCTACGGGAATTGGCTTCGCTGGAGGGAAAGACGACCTCATCGTGACCATTGGGAATGAACTGAAATAGTATTATTATAATGTATAAATAATGTGTATATAAGCATTTTCCTTGTGGTTAAATAAACAATGAGTGATTGTTGAACAATGAGTGATTGTATCGTTTCGATAGTGTGATCAGTATCTTACACCTGATTGTGTGTAGTCAAATGAAGTCAAGGCATCCCATGGCCCAGCAAACTCTAGGGTCTCATTGGAATGGCCAGGGATTAAAAAATATATAGGACTGTAGCATATCGCTTTGCCACATATGTGGCTTAGTTTGGGGCTCCTTCAAGGACATGGGCAGCACTGGTGTTGAAAGTCCAGTTTATTGCAAAGTTGTATTGCAGTGAAATGGCCGCGCAGATGGTGACGAGCTAGCGCGCTCACGCTCCGTAACTGGGCCAGGTGAGGCTGTAGCCCCGCCCACCCGACTCTTAGGCCAATTAAGCTACCACACACACCCTCCCACAGACTGCAACTTGTCAAACTCCCTAAGTGGGGTCCACCTAGGGCTACGAAGTATTAGTCAACACTACTCGATGCATGCAATGTATGGAGTAGTATAAATCAAATCTGAGAGACTAAGTAAAAAAGCAAGTAAAAAAGAAAAATACTCAGTTGTGAAAGTCAGTTTTTATTGTTCAAAGTAAGAAAAACAAAGCTGCAGTTAATAGCATTAACTGCTACAATTATGTTGTCGCTTGTGTTGTTACTACAGATTGAGACCGATCAATCGCTTGTGACGATGTAGGAATTGGAAATGAAATGAAACCCTTTCACACCTGCAGATTGTGTGTGTGGGGGGGAGCATGAAACAAGTCGATCAGTGCGACAACAAGAGCAGTCTTCCACCACAAGGGGACACACTTCAGTTGCCCCCATTAGAAGACCATGACCACTTGTGTTTTTGTAATTTCACAAATCCAGAAACGATAGTGACAGTAGTGTATTGATGACGCTTTAGAAAACAGCAGATAGACGCTCACATCGCTGCAGACTTCCCCTTGTTCTTAAGGGGGAAAAAATGTTTGATGAAACGAGCAATCATCCTATCGTGTTGGTCCTGGCGGATCCTCCCTGGTGTACTTTACAGAAATTAATAAAACAAAAAAAGTGTATAAATAACAAGGAAGGTGGTGTGGGGATAAGTGTTTTTATTTTTTATTTTTTTAATTGGGATTTTGGAATAGAAAGAATAGAGTTTTTCCATTATCCCAAAAAGTTAACGGAACATTTGATTTGGATTGGTGAGCAGATGTAAACGGTGACGCACGCACGTACGCACACAGAAATGCAATGGACAAAAAAAGCAAATCTAAACAGAAACCCTAACCCAACTAGATTAGGTTAGCCTAATGGGGTTCCAATGTTCCACCATCACAAATAAGAAAATCCAGCATCACTGTATGAATTGGCCTGATGAAACGAACTAACCACCAAAAAATATGTTTTCAAATTGAGTATTATTTTTGTTAGATGTACAAATGTGCTTCGTTTGCACATTTGCCATGACCTCGTGATCATTCTTCACCTCGGGGTAAAATAGAAGACAGACCGATAGAAAACATGATGCTGTGAAAAACACCTTGGCGGTTGAAAACAGAATATATATGTTTGTTTAATAAATAACCAAAATAATTAAAGGGAGGAAAAAAAAAAGTCAAAAGAGAAACCAACCAAATACAAAAAAAGTAACAAAATAATACTATGTATCAGAAATAAAATATGTGGGTACGTGAATATTTAATTATATTTTAAGACATTGGTGTTTTACATTTTGCGTTTAATAACGATATATTTTTTCGGATTCTGAGAACTTCCCTATTTCGGAAGGTGGCGCACCACAGCTCGGACTAAACATGTCAACATGCACAGCGGCAGACATTTCCAGAAAAGAAAATTCCAGAAAAAAATGTACCAATAAATTATGTTCATTTATGAACTCTGAGAGTCATGGAGGATTCAAATACACCCCCCCCCCCCCCCTTTTTAGAATCTCCCCCTTATGACATAAGTGGGAGTGCCCCCCCCCAGACGTATGCTGCATAGATAGATCGGCCAACCAGTTGCTACTGCGCAGTGGGTCCACAGGGTAGGGTAGGCGGATCCGTCTAGCGTCCATATCCGGGGGTGGACACTCCCACCTGTGATGTCATAAGAGGGGATATTCTGAAAGCGCTGGGAATGGCTCGTCGCTCGTCACTCTCACACTCTGGTGGTAAAATAGGGGCCGCCCTTTTAATGTGTTTCATCAACGCACGTTTCCATGGAGTCCCGTCCCACCAAAGATCACCAAACAAAAAAGAAGAAGAAGAAAAAGAACAGGGCAGCGAAACACACACCACCCCACACCCCACACACACCACACACTGCTGCAGACTGCAAATGTACAAAAACTCCAACGAGGGAGATATTTTCCAGCGTAGTACCTGGCTGCGTGTCGTGCGAGGTTCTGGCTCGACTTCTGTCCCCATGTACCGTTTGGCTTTGTGCGAGGTGACACTATACAAGTACCTTGGTCTGGAGACCAGGTGCGACTGTCTGCACGATCTGGCGGGAACTCTTTTTAAGTTTAGTGTCCCCCCTCCTGGTTAATAACGGGGGCTTTGGGGGAAAGCCCCCGTCTCTCACGGCTGCACGCCCGACTCAGTCCTGCGGGGCCTGTCTCCATTCTGGCCCCGGGGATGGGAGCCCGGGAGGCCGAGGGGTTCGGCGTAGGGGTGGTCGATGGTGGGCCCCATGATCTGCAGCGGCTCCGTGGGCTCCTGCTTGCATTCGACCACCGCGTCCGCCATCTGAGTTCCTGTGTTTCTCGTTCGAACTAGAGCAGGACAGAGAGAGAGTAACGGGGGGGGGGGGTCAGATAAACAGCAGGGCGCTCTGATTGGTTGATTGCCAGGATGCATATTAAACCCCAACTTTCGTCAAAACACTGCAGTCCAATCGGACGCATCGTCCATGTGGTCTTTTACTTTGGTGAACATCGGTTTTGGTCCCAAAATGCAGTTAAAAAATGCATTTCCTGTTTTAAAAGAACTCCTATTATACCACCAGGTGTGAGTGTGATTAGACATGGCTCCACTTGACATCACGAGTGGGTGTGTCCACCTCGAAGTATGCTGGATAGATCAGCCTACCAGTTGCTCCAGTCCACTGGATAGACTGGTACTGTAGGCTGATCCATCCACCATACCTCTAGGTGGACACGCCCACTTGTGATGTCAAGACACTTGTATTACAATATAAATTGACGTGTAAGGGCGTATAACGCCAAAGAATGTCTGGTTTTTCGTAGATTCTTAATTTGTACAAGGTTTATTTATGATTAGAACTGACATTAGTTTCTGATTGTTATTGTCTCAACCCACAGTGCTTGCAATCCAGTGCTCTGAATACACCTAGAGCTCCAGCAGGCTGCAGTTCACTTACTGGCCAAAGGGGGGAGTAATGAGAAGGAATTCATGATTCTTACACATAGTACCTAGACGAAGTAGTAGTGAAAGCCGGAAGGCAGTGACTACACATCTTGAATGAATGTAGAAAAGCACCTTTAGTCCGTGCTCCTCGGGTCACAGAAGTTCGGGTCCTGGAACTTGGGGTCACCAAGGCTCGGGGGAAGGTCAAGCTGTGTTTGACCGACTTGAGGTGCGAGCTGTCGAACCCCAGGAGGACCCGGAGGACTCGCCGGCGACAGTCCTGCAGACACCGGTTCCTCTTGGAGCTGAATATCAACGTCACTTCCGGTTTGCTCAGCTTCAGGCGTTGCACCAGGTACTAAGGGGAAGCAGACAGAAACGTTCACATCATGTTAACGCACGGGTAAAGGGATTGCATTTTATATAGCTTATATAGTGCCTGACATTCACCCATTCATACGCCCACGGCGGTGTCAACCATGCAATGTAACAACCAACACATCAGGAGCAGTTAGGGTTAGGTGTCTTGCTCAGGGACACCTCGACACTTAGCTAGATGGAGCCCGGGGATCGAACCAGCAACCTTCCTGTTGCCAGACAACCGCTCTTAACTCGGCAACAATGTGATGTGATCACACCACACACACCTCTATTTCTCTGCGTGTAGGGTAGGGTTTCTTGAGGAAGTATTTGTTCAAGAACAGTTTCCGCTCCGACGGGGGTCTGTGTTCCAAGCCAGCCGGGACCTCTGGGGGCAAGCTGACGTAGTGCCCAGGAGAGGGCGCCGCCTGCAGCCCCGCCCTACAGCAGGAGACACACGGGGTCAGGTGACCGTGCTTCTCGATGATGTTAAGCTGTCGTCGTATTTAGCAACTCAGATAACGGGTGAAAAGGGATGTGCCCCATTATGTGGAAACAAAACAACATGACTCAATTACACAGAGTGACATCACAAGTGGGAGTGTCCTTTCAGATGTACGCGGACTAGAGCAGACTACCAGCCCACCCCAGTGGACTGTACCAATTTAGTAAACTGATCTCGCCAGCATACGGTGGGTGGGGACTCCCACTTGTGATGTCACTTCGCGACACTGACCATTTTAGTCACATGGCCATTTTGAAACGCAGAATCACGCTCACACCTGGTGGCATAATAAAACATTTTATTTTATATAGAGCGCGTCACACCGTACTCAAAGGCACTTGATGATGAAATGATAAAAACAGATTAACTAAATATTAAAACTGCATAAAAACCTACCCATAAAAAGCCTAGGCACAGCTTTAAATTGCACCTTTTAATTGCTTATTTATTTTTTTAAATACTTGTATATATTTTTTTAATTGCTATAGTATTACTTTCTGTTTAATGTTCAATGTTATGCACCAATTTCACAAAAGCACATTCCTATGGCAATAAGCCTGATTCTGAAAAACAATTACATTACATTAATTTCAACCTTTAAGACAATATTACAATGTCTGACCCACCCACCCAACCAACTCAGTAAGAAGGACCCCGGTCACCTGGCTCCGCCCCCGTTGTGCTGGGCGGCCGGGTCGGGGTTCAGCAGCCGCTCGGCGTCCTTGACGGCGCGTGGTGCGCAGCGGCAGCGCTGCACGTGGATCGAGATGGTGCGCGCGCCCGACTGCTCCGTGTACACGCCCAGGCAGAACACGCACTTGAAGGCCGGCGTCTTCAGGATGGCGTGGATGGTCTGCATGACGTGGTGCCGCTGGCGCAGGTGCTGCTCGTAGGTGCCGGCTGCCCCGGCCCCCCGCGGACACGGCTCCTGGCAGAAGGGGCACCGGGGGAGCAGCGGCGGCGTCGAGATGGAGGAGGAGGACGAGGGCGTCTGGGGCTTGAAGAGCTCTCCATGAGATGGAGGTGCAGAACCTGGAGGAGGGGGACACACACGATACATACAGGTTTGGATTGTTAAAGCAGCAAAGTTATCCAGATGTTAAAAGTAAATTCAGCTCCGCCCAAACTTGAAAACGGCTTATTCAACACAAGGGATGCAAAGGGACAACTCAATTCCGTTCTGGTGATTTATTTTCTTTAAGACGTATTTGATGGTTGTTGAAACAGTTGGGTATTTGTATGGAATTAGGTGAAATAGCAGATTGATGGCCAATGAAGTGGAATTCCAGAATAGCAGAATAAGTTGATAACCTACAAAATAAACAAAGGGATAGATTATATTCCACATCAGTATGCTTTTAAATACTAATCATTAAACTAAACATCTCATGTTTTACCAAACAAAGTTCAGATGTACAATTACACCAGCATACTGCTTGGTTCGCAAACTTAATCAGTACATCAAACTGTCAATTACCAGCATTGCCATTACATTTAACTTGGAACTTTACATTTTACTTTAAATTCAAAACAGATCAAAATCAAACAGAAAACCACAAACAAATGATTTCCTCAAACACATTATTTGAATCAGTCCATACGAGTTGCGTCTGTGGTTGAACAATGAGCTGTGTCTGTAGGTTGAGGAGACCGAGCAAAAGGGGTTTGTTAAGCTAATTCCAAACATTTTATACCCATGCTTGTTTTAGAGGTGCGCAGGTGAATTCGGTCCCTCCAGAAGCATGGGTTCCATTTTGTCTGTGAATGTGTCTGGGTTGGTTCTCTCTGCCCCCTTCAGGCCTGGAGTTCCTCTACAGATGCTGGTCTTAATGCTCAAACTTGTTTGACGCAACAATAAAGTTTAAACATACCTGTAAGCAAGTCACTAATAAATACAGATTGAGCTTGAGGGGGACAGTCTAATTTTACAAATACTAACCATCTTAAAGATGCTTCTAAAAATACCTATATGATTTATTAACGATCAAAGTACTGAACGCTACACCCCCCACCCCAGCACCCACCTCCAGGTCCTTGCCCTTGGGAACGAGTGCCAGGTGCAGCTCCTTGCAGCCCAGCATGTCCTTGGGCACCTTGGCGGCGAGCGCGGGTGTCCGGGCCACCAGGCGGCCATCCTCGGTGGTGGCCAGCCCGTGGCCCCGCCGCAGCCGCTCCCGGTTGACGGCCAGGGTCAGGCTGTGCGCCTCGTTGCAGTGGCTCCGCAGCTGGCGCAGCGAGTAGAACACCAGCGGGCAGAGCAGGCAGTGCAGGCCGTGCAGCAGGTGCTGGTACACCCCCTGGTCGGGGAAGGGTGCCTGGCAGCGCAGGCACTCCAGGCTCCCGGAGGAGCCCCGCATCTGGGAGGTTCAGGGAAGATCAGGATGGGTTTAGGTTTTTATATGAGGCACATTGCAGGAGACTCACTTCCCAATGGCGCCAAGATTATAAAATAGAAATATGAAACATTAAAAACATACAAACCATAAAACATAATTATAGAAATAATTGTAGGGTACATTTAAACATTTAAAAACCAAAAAAACTGACACGATTTTACCTGATTTAAGATGGTAAGTATTGCATATTACGGTTTGTTTTGTAGTTCTTGGAGGAAGATTTTGTTTTATGAGTGGATCTTTTAGTATTTTTTAATACGATTGCCATTTTATGACGAGGCTATTCATCGGCAAGGACCCGGTGCCTCAACGTTTACCATTGTGGACATGTGAGATACAAAAGTAAACTCTAGTGGCCTTCGTGTGAAACGGTGCGAAAGACAATGTGTGACGTGATGCGAATGGAGTATATTGTGAACCAGGTAAGAGGTAAGAGCAGGTCTGGCAACATGAAGGCTGCTGGTTCGATCCCTGGGCTCCGCCTACTCGCTAAGTGTCGAGGTGTCCCTGAGCAAGCCACCACCAAACCCTAACTGCTCCTGACGTGTTGGTTGTTACCTTGCATGGTTGGCACCGCCGTCGGTGTATGAATGGGTGAATGTCAGGCAACTGTAAAGCGCTTTGGATAAAAGCGCTATATAAATGCAATCCATTTACCACCAATCCTAAAACATTGATTAAACAAACATTACTTCTTCTTACCACGTACTGACTCTTTGCCGCCACCGACGGCCCGGTGTGCACGAACAACGCAGACGGTTTGGGTTTGTCGGGGGCCACCTGCAGGGGCATGTTGACCACCACCGGAGGCTCCGCCACGCCCGATTGCATGGGGACGGTCATCTGGACGGCGGCAAGGGTGAAGGTAGGTATGCCGTTCACCTACAGAATGAACGCAAGTGAAATGAGCAGAGATGCAGTGGTTCCGTTTCCACGTCTGAAGAGGTTGAACGCAATCGACGGTGAATCTTGACAATAGCTTCGGTTATACAACAGGGTTCCCACGCCTTCTTAAATGTGACATTCAAGGACTTTGTGAGGGCTTTCAAGGCCAACACGGCGTAGTTAGAGACACAGATTAAGGTTAATTACAACTAGCAGGCTTTACAGAATCTCACAGATGACAAAAAGAGAACGTGTGAACACTTCTCAACTGTGCTCACAGAAAATATCAAAATAACTTTCTATTCTTGCACGAAATATAAATTTGCGCACGTTCAAGGACCCATGTCCATGTCTTTTTTCAAAACATTTCAAGGGCTTGATTCTTTTTTTTCTTCTACAAATTCACAATTTCAAGGACCCCCCCCTCCCGTGGCAAGCCCCGTTATGAAGTGGTTGCGGATCGTACCTTGTTACCCGTGGGGATGAGCCTCACGGTGGACTGGGAGGACTGCAATGACAGCCCCCCCTGGTTCAACACCAGTGGCTGACCAGGACCCACCTGCAGCAGAGGAGCAACAACGCAGTGAGAAGTGAAAATAAATAAATCACATACGTCTGTAGCTCTGTATTAGAACGGACTCTATACAATATAGTTCCACGTTGTTCGGAGGGTGTCCTCAGACCGCTCTTACCTTGCTGCCGGTGGCGACTGGACAGAAGAGGCGATTGGACAGAAGAGACCCCGCCGCTTGTTGGGACTGCAAGGACAGCCCCTGGTTCAGCATCATGGGTCGGACAGATCCCACCTGGCAAGCCGAGGCAATTAAGCTCAATGTGGTTTCCTGTTAAATGCTTAAAAGTTAAGATAGTGACAGTAGTGATGTCACGAATGGGCGTGATCCAGATGTATGCTATTTATAGTCGTAATATTATTATTATAGTGTTATTGTATAATCTTATTATGTATATTGTGCCACTCAATATATATATATATATATATAATATATACACACATTTTCTCTTCTTGCTATTTTATCTTTTTTGGCTACTTTTTTGTGTACTGTCGCCTGCCATGTCACTGTTCAGAATGGCCCCGTATTATGAAGAACATGCAACAATAAAACACTGACTTTGAAATGGCTTGTAATGTCTCATCACGCTCACACCTTGTGGTATAAGAGAGCCCATTTATAAAGGGACATCACAGTGACATAAGTAATGTGGCAGCAATTGCATAAACCGTGCTTGTGATATTCCCGATAGAAACAAGTGGCCTGATCAAAATAGAGTTCAAAATGATCTAATTAAAACTGAGCACGTTGCACTGACTTGTCCTCCGATGAGCAGAGACTGGTTGGGAGCCATGGCAGCAAACGAGTTGGCGTTGCCGGGGGCCAGCACCATGGAGGGGCCCAGGGCTTTCCCCTGGGCCAGCACCACGGACGGGTCCACCGCTGTCTTGGTGTTGGAGCGCAGGGGCTGAGGGGCGCCGGTTGCCAGCGGCTGCTTTGGAAGCTTGTCCCTGGGTTAGGACCATCTGTTGGCCGGCGGTGGTCACCTGCTAACAAAAATCAACAGCACACGAGTTTACAGACGGTTTTTTTCCTTTTCCTTTAAAAATAATATTTGATTAACTCTGGCAATCTGTGGATTACACTCGACAACATTCCCCAGGTAAAAATCTCACTCTGTAATATAAATATATAATACAGATTTTACAAATAATCGGTCGCATCAGTGCACCAACCTCACAGAAATATTCATTATTTATATTTAAATGCAATCCATATTTTAACAAGCCCTAAGGGTCACTGATGTGAATTACACATTTCCAGGTGTGTAGACAAATAATGACCCTTAAAAACAAAACAAAATAAGCTAAATCTTAAAAAGAATGTAAGAAATGCTCAACAAATGTACCCACCTTCACCTCTATTTGCCTGCCTGGGTCTGGCTGAAGACCAGCGGTTGCCCGGGACCGCCGACGGAGCCGATCTTCCCCCCCAGGCTGAGTGTGAGGCCGGCGGGCAGCAGCACCTGCTGGGTCTGCCCGGGGGCCGGGGCCGGCTATTGTCACCGACAGAGGAACCTGAGCGCACAGAGAGGAGCGGGACAGAGAGGGGTTGTTAGTTGGTACCGCTGCAGGGCTGCTCACTGTGGTATCGGGTCGTCCTCATGGGTCACACCGACGGGGACCACTACTCAGATTGTTCCATTTAAGTATCCAATACACAATTTTGGGGCTGCTGAGAAAAGTTGACTTTGAATTCACCATAATAAAAAAAGAAATCTGTTGGAGGGTCACAAGGAAACATTTCACATATACAGTACAGTATATGAATGTATCAATTAATTGAATATATATATATATATTTTTTTTTTTAAAAATCTATTAATTTAATATATATATATATATATGTGTGATTTTTTATTTTACTTTTTATATACCATATATAGGCCTACAGTATATAGATATACACATACACATACATAATATATAGATTTTTTTTAGAGAGATTTTTTTTAGGTTGAGGTTAAGACTTGGACAGAATTGTTTGGCCTTTGAATCTGAGGGCTTTGATTTGAGCTGCAGTGCCGGTACTGGTACCTGTTTCCCCTGCGCTCCGGAGGACATCATGAAGCCGATGGGCTTGTTGTTGGAGCACGCGGACGACACCGGGTTCTTCTGGCTGCCCACCAGCACCTGCTGCATCCGGCCGCCGGCCGCCGAGCACACAGGGCGGTGGGCTGGGAGTGCGAGGCCAGCCATGACCGTCTTCTTGGGGGCCTGGGGTTTGCCGTTCACGTGGGGCAGCCTCACCATGCCTTTGGCCACCAGGGAGACCACCTGCTGGAGGGCCCCGGGAGCCACTTGTTGGGACAGCTCTGAACCCTGTGAAGAGCGTTACAGATAAAGTCGATGTCGCTTTGGCAGTTGAAGCGAGCTTTTGATTGTTGAAAAGGTGTGATGGAAAACGTGAGAGAGATAATGTATTCTGCACGTCCAAAACTAGGTCACCATTGATCTCAACTTGTGAACCATGAGATTCAACATTCAAGATTTGAGAAGTTTAATTGTCACATACACATACAGGATGTTCAGTGAAATGAAAAAGTGGCGATGCCCAGCGGAATGTGCAACAGACCAAATACAAATATCACAAATTGGAGGGATCAGAATATACACACTATTTACAGTCTTTACAGCAAAAAGAGCAGCTTTACCATGTCCATGTCCACGTCAGTGCTCGACACAACAAGAGATCCAAACAAAGCCATGGAATAAATGCACCTGTCTATGTTTATCTGCATTTGATTCTGGCTACTACTTATGTCTACTTAGCAGCGGATTAACAGAAAGCAGTGAAAAAATATATACAAAAACCTTATTTATATTTATATATCAAATGATTTTGACCAAAAGTGTATTCGGGGTTGAGGAACTTGAAGGGGGATGTTAACAAAAAAGTACATTGAATTGCATCACAATGTTTATATGTATTAAACATGTTAACGTCCACATCATGTTTCATGTACATATCAAGTAGCAATTATTGGCCAATTAAGTATGACATCATCTATATTGTACTGCTGATTCTTATTTAAACCCTTTAACAATTTAACTCTCATTTTCTTTGCAACGAGTGTTGCATCTTCCAAACATGTTTGTTTTTGTAATCATTTTAATGATGGTAAATGGTAAATGGATTGCATTTATATAGCGCTTTTATCCAAAGCGCTTTACAGTAGCCTCACATTCACCCATTTATACACCGACGGTGGTGTCAACCATGCAAGGTAACAACCAACACGTCAGGTTTCCAGACAAGCGCCCCTACCTTCTGAGCTACTGCCGCCCATGATGTCATTGATGATGTTGTTACCTTTGTGGTGTTGGGGGCGATCCTGGCGATGGAGCTACAGTGCTCCACCAGCAGGGGCTTGATGTGTGCCTGGAGCTCCAGATGTTTGGCCGAGCTCAGCAAGTGGTACAGCAGATGCTCCGACGTCTCCGCGGGCATCTTGCACACGCAGCAGTAGAACCTCGACTGCCTGACAACGGCCACACTCGACTCCGTGCCACCAGCGTTATCTAGGAGGAAAACGATAAATAGGACGATAATGACGTCAGTCTGAAAGGAGCCCTAGTATACCACCAGGTGTGATTAGCCATTCCAAACAGTTTGACATCACAAGTGGGAGTGTCCACCCAGATGTATGCTGGATAGATCAGCCTACACAATCGAAAGACTGCCTGACCTGCGATGGGACATTTATAGAAAGACGTGTTGACGCACACATAAAATAAACATTTGACTCCGAACCTCGGGCGAAGCAACTATGTGTCGTAGTTAAAAACACGCGTGATTATTACAACTGCATTTCATGGAAAACGGTTAGATTAGAGTGATGGTACATGTGGGCAGGGGGTAAAAGATCACTTTTGGTCATGTCACAAAGAATCCCTTTATTATTCTAAAAAAACAAACAACAGCCCGTTGAGCGTCAATGTCAGGCTTCAGGGACACAGTGTCCCTATGTAGTAGAATGAGCTCCCGGCTGACATCAGGACGGCAGAGTCGCTCACCAGCTTCCGCAAGAGACTCAAAACCCACCTGTTCAGAGTTCACATGGACTCTGCATGCCCCCCGCTTCCATCTCCTAAACCCTAGCACTAACTTTAGTGTTTGTACATCTTGGCATTATTAATAGGACTTGGCATTGTTTAGCATATTGTACAGTATGTTCTTCGATGTTGGTAATGCACGCAGAATGGCACTTCTGCTCTTATCCCAGCAATTATGCGGGCAACCCAGCAATTATGGAACTGGTTCTATTAACCTCGCAACTATGAATGCTTGAGAACCTGCTCTATTCATATCTTTTGTACTACAGCGATATATTACTGTCTCCAACAAATGTACTCATTGTAAGTCACTTTGCCCAACAGCATAAATGTAAATGTAAATGTACATGGGATGTGGCTACCTACCGCTGAGCGCCGCCTCATCCCCTGTGGGCGGAGTGAGGGGACGACAGCCGTAGTAGCGCTGCAGCAGGGACTTGCAGTGGTTGAGCAGCACGTGTTTCCTCATCACGTACAGCAGGCTGTCATGGTAACCGCAGGCGGCGCACGAGTACTTGTCGCCGCTCGGACCCACCGTGGTGACACGCACGCCCGCCTGGAAGAGCACAATGACCCCAAAAAGAAAAAAACCCCCCACACAATTAGGTAAAAGACCTAGATGGTAGATGGTTGAAATCACTCTGATTGGCAGTTCAGCTCAAGCGAATCAGTGCAGGCGAAGGGAAACGGGAGCGAGCAAAGGAGAAAATGACTTTCGTCAAGAGGGAACGCACAAAGGTTCCTCTAATTTTTCAGCTAGAGACATCGATTAGAGGTAGCTTTATCACAGAAACATAGAGCGAGAGTGGCGTGAAAGCGGTAGGCAAACGCTGCTTTGTTTCACGTATGCATCATATCAATCGAATGGCTAGTACATCCGCAGTCCAAAGGTGAAACATCTTTCAAACTCATTCAAGATTGCGTGATTGTGTGAGTCACTGGCCAAGTAAAGCATTTAAAGAGTGATTCGCGTTTTTATAAAAAAATCTATATGTATAAAAACACCCCTACCTGTGTAACAGCGCCCGGCGTCTTGGTCACAGCTTTGTTGACTTTGTTGCCGTTGGTGGCGTTGGTGTGGAACAGCTTGGCGTGCCGGGCGAGGAGGGCCGGCCGGGAGACGTACGCGCATGAGGAGCACGGCGTCAGGGAGGCCAGGTCCGACTCCTCCTCGTGGCAGCGCTGGACGTGGCTCCGGAACGTGTACCAGGAGCGGCAAGAGAACCAGCACAGCGTGCAGCACAGGGGCTGCGTGCGGTAGAACCACTGCAGGCGCGGAACCAACAGAAACCAATGGAGATTCAATGATAGTATGGAATCCATTTTAGGTACATGAGAAAGGAATAGATTCAATAGAAATGAATGGAGATTACTTTGCTAGCTCAATGAAAGTATAGAATTTGTTTAAGGTAGAAAGCAATAGATTCAATAGGAATGAATGGAGATCACTTTGATTATTCAATGCAAAGTATAGAATTGTAACTTTTAGGCATTGAATGGGCAACAAATTTTCATTCTGAAACTGAAACGACGGTTAGGTTCGTCTGTAAGATTGTAAATGCATCGTTGATTCTGCTAACCTTTCTCCTCTTCTTGGTCTGGTAGCAGTCTGTGAGGTCGTTCCATTCTGTGTTCTCAAAGCACCGCTCACCATCCTCATGGCTCGTCTGGTCCTGGACACGTACAGAGGACAATTGCAGTTACATTCTGCTTATCAAAATTCGGGTTACAGTGGAAACAGGGCACCTACAGGTGTCTTGTCATCGTTCCTGCCCCGGCCAGGAGATACACTCTCTCCGGTGCAATGGTGGAAAAAGGACTTTCAGGTCTTTTACACAAGTAAAAGTAGTAATACCACACTGTAGAAAAACTCTGATACAAGGAAAAGTCCCACCTACTCGAGGAGGCGACCTGGGTGGGGGGGGGGCCGCCTTTACATATGGCCCTGAACCACTTCAATGTCCATGACCAACCCCTTCAGGTGTAGTGTGGTGTTTGTACCATATTGAAAACATAAATCGTAACAACAAACAAAGGTGTTTGTTTTACGTGAAGAACCTACTTTGAGGAAGTCTTGGCAAGAATTCAGTCCTATATCAGTCAGTATTTCTTTGACCCTCTTCCTGGAAGTTCTGATTCTGTCGAGCCTCTGGACTGGAACCTGGTACATATCTGTAGAGGGATTACGTTCCAAAGCAGTGAGCACATTTCAACATGCTCCAACAACAGTGTCTCCACAACTTCCAACGGTGTCGGCTGGGTTCAAACAATATGGGTAACCCATCTGGAATAATTGTATAGGGTTACCATGGGAACTTTGATGCAATTGATACACCAAAACGTCAATTACGTTAATTCTATGCAAGTTGATGTGCAGTTATACCGTTTCATGAAGAGACCTTGGTTCAAGTTCAAGTTGTCAAGAAAACATAAACTTCAGACCTGATGTTAAAGAAAGACAGGGTACGTAGATTTCAGAATGCATTTATGAAACTGACATGTAGTGCTTCTGTTCGAATGTTATCGAAGCTTTAGTGATTTGTGTTAGTCTAGTGCCAAGTGTCTTCAGATGATATACGTTATGTTGATTGATGTTTTCTGCTTAAGGGGACAGGTATCGGGAAAAGTCAAGAACTTCTGGTAAATAATTCTAAAGATTGATCTTAAAAATGAAAATGTTTAAAATTACCTATGTGATGCATTCCTGAAAACAAATTCCTTGAAGCTTTTTTGCAGCATCACATTGTCATGTTATTATGTTGTCATAGCGATATTCACCTTTGTAGTACAAATGTATTATGACAATAGCAGCCAGATGGCCCGAGAAATAGGCTAATCACAATAATGTCTTGGGTATTTAAATTGCAATAGCCTAGTTATAATAACAGGGTCACTATTAATTCATATAATCACATTGTAGATCACTCATAAGGATACAGGATGCAAATGTTTTCGGGAAACTATCAGAAATGCTGACAAAAAATTATACATACAGGTAGCTAGCATTTAACGGCTTAACCTTAGCCAAAAATCCCCAAATCTAAATCCATTTGAGTAATTTGGAATAAGGCTTTGTCCAGCAACATCTGATGAGGACTGTAGTCTTGAGACTGTGTTCCCAACTCGTGGCTTTGTCCACAAACGGTCTTGTATTACCCAGAACCAGCCCAACACACTGGTGCCTTATCTGTGATCAGTCACACAGAAACAGCCCAGCACACTACTGGTCACTTTCTCACATCAGTCACACAGAAACAGCCCACCACACTAGTGGTCCCTTTCTGTGATCAGTCACACAGAAACAGCCCACCACACTCCTGGTCCATTTCACACATCAGTCACACAGAAACAGCCCACCACACTGGTCCATTTCGGTCATCGGCCACACAGAAACAGCTCACCACACTACTGGTTCCTTTCTGTGATCAGTCACACAGAAACAGCCCGCCACACTGGTCCCTATCTGTCATCAGTCACACAGAAACAGCCCACCACACTACTGGTCCCTTTCTCATATCAGTCACACAGAAACAGCCCACCACACTACTGGTCCCTTTCTCACATCAGTCACAAGATAAGATAAGATAGAACTTCCTTGGCACAAGAAGGAAGTTCTTGTGGTTGCATAGCAATAGAATAAAACAATAGAGAAATAAACAGTAGAATAATAAAAAAAATTATATAACAGATTTACAAATTTACAGTAAATCTAAGTCCTAGGAGAAGTATAAAAATATAGAAATAAGATAAGATATTCTTGGAAACACAAACACGGGACAGGAGGAGGCAGCAATAGCAGCAACACCAATGGAGCTGGACCTGGACCTGGTACCCTGGACCTGGGCTCGCCTGATCTCTTTTCACTAAACCAGTGGGGATGCAGCCGGCCGGGGGATCTGAAAGAGGTCCTCTGGGGACGGGATGTGGGGCTGGATGTGGACCCGGACCTGGGCTCTGAAAGAGGTCCTCTGGGGGCTGGATGTGGGCTTGGGGGGGTATCTGCTCTAAACACACACACACACATGCGCAAACACACACACAGAGAGCCTGAGAGACACACACAGACAGACAGACAGACAGACAGACAGACACAGAGACAGACAGACAGAGACAGAGACAGACATACATACAGACAGACAGACCCCCTTATTGCGATATAAATGCAATACATTTATGTTCCCCATCACCTACCCCATCAACCAACCTCCACCCTCTCCTCCTCCTCACCCTCTCCTCCTCCTCCTCCCCCCCGTCCTCCTCTTCCTGGTTCTCCCTCCTCCCTCCCTCCCTCCTCAGCGGCCAGATCGCCGTGGTAACAAGGAAGGAGGAGGGATGGAAGCACGAGAGCGGCGGGAGAACGGAAACAAGAAAGTAGGACAGTAGGAGAGTCGCGAACAAACGAACGAGGGGAGGAAAGAGAGAGAGAGAGAAAGAACGAACTGAGGAACGAGGGAACAGAGAGAGAGAGAGAGAGAGAGAGAGAGAGAGAGAAAGAGAGAGAGAGAGATAACACGGACCTCCGTCACTCTCAGCTCCGCCCCCCTCGACCTCTCCCCCGCCTCCCGGCCCTCCCAGTCCCAGCCCCAGCCTGCTGTGGTTACAAGCTGGACTCATTAATTGTGTCTCTACAGCGCTCTCCCCTAAGCCAGTCGGGCTAATTAGGCAAAAGGGGAAGGGCAGGAGGGGGGTGTTGGGCGCAAAGCTGCAAATTATCAGCTGTGTCCTCCTCCTCCTCCTCCTCCTCCTCCTCCTCCTCTTCCTCTTCCTCCTCTCCGCTCCGACGAGGCCCTGAACTCGGGATGCGCTTCGAGAGGAACCGACAGCGGTTGTTGTGGGAGTCGTCAAGAGGGATGCATGTGCGGTCAAAGCGTCAAACGTGATAGGTCGAGAGGAAACGAGAGGAGGGGGGGGGGGGGGGGGGGGGCAAGACGTGCACGTACGGCCGGCCAAGCGGACCGTACCGGACGTAACTGGGAGGTCGGTGGTGTGAGCAAACACACACACACACACACACACACACACACACACACACACAGACGAGTCTTACGAGAGCTACTGTGCTAACATAAACACCCCAAGGTACAGTATGTGAGGACTTTTTATATTCCCCCCCCCCCCCCCCCCCCCAAAGCCATGAGATTATTTCGCACGATTCGCCAGGACGCTGTAATACGTCACAACGACATTATTTCATCTCACGACGACAACGACGGCGGCATCTATTTCTCTTCTTCTCTTTTTTTTTTTTCATTGAGATCGCGCACGCGGGATCATTTATCATCCGCAGGCGTAGCTCTCCCGTTTCCAGGGGAACTATTAACGGGTTACACAAAGTGATGCGCGACAGGTAATATTGCCCCCCCGCCGGTTGGCTTATTATTAAACAGTTTGCTGTTTGAAATGAAAATGGGAATGTTAGGATCAACGGATCAACGGAAGAATGGATGATGGATGGATGGATGGATGGATGGATGGATGATGGAAGGAGGCAAGGGAATAAGGAAGCAAAGTAGGGAGGAAGGGAGGTCGAACGGACGAGGAGGGAGGAAGAAGGAGAGAGGGTAGGAGGCAAAGGAGGTGAAGACGGATGGAGATAAAGCACTCGTGTGTGTGTGTTCTTCACGGGAGGAGGGACACACACACACACACACACACACACACACAGACACACACACACACACACACACACAGCAAGCAGGGAGCTGTCAAAAGTCATGTGAGCAGTGAGACCACTGCATAATGTAGCAGCTCCCGAGCAAAGCCCTCGTCGCCTCACACACACACACGACACACACACACGACACACACACACACACACACACACACACACACACACACACACACACACACACACACCACACACACACGCAGACAGACAGACAGAGGCAGGCTGCTGCTGACAGATGTTGCTCCAGAGTTTGTTGAGCAGTGTGTCTCTGCCCAGCGCTGGTCTCTCATTTTACGGCTAATCTCACACCGGGGGCCACACAGGACCCCCTCCCCGGGTCCCCTGGTCAGGTCTACAAGTCCTACACGGTGTCATGGCGTCCGCTGACCTTTCCGTGGTCCGTCAGGATCCACAAGACAAAAACAGCGGAGGACACTAAGCCTGCGGTATATATAAAACGCACTCAGAACGACACTTCTTATCCCTCTTATCCCGGCTGTTATGCAGGCAACCTCGCGATTATGAAACTCATTCTGTTAACCTCACAACTATGAATGCTGTAAACCTGCTCTATTCTTATCTTTATGTACCACAGTGATATATTGCTGTCTCTCCTTCAACTAATGTACTCTTTGTAAGTCGCTTTGGATAAAAGTGTCTGTCAAACGCCACTCAATGTAAATGTAATATCAGCCATCTCCACCCATGTGGACACACAGCATACATACTGTATACTCACTGTGTGTGTATACACACACACAGACACACGCACACGCACACACACACACACACACGCACACGCACACGCATATACACACACACACACACACACACACACACACACACACACACACACACACACACACACACACACACACACACACACACACACACACACACACACACACACACACACACACACACAACACGACGACGAAGCCATGACCGTATCAACCCAAAACTATAGGCTCAGCTCACCTGTCGGAGTAAGGTGGAGTCCCAGGTAGAATTGCTGGTCTTGACTCGTTATTGCTCACCTGGATATTTTTGTTGTATATTCCATTTCATTTTATATTTCATTTACTTATTTACACAGAATTTCTATTTATAGTTCCATTTCTATTTTGTAGTTCTATTCTATTTTGTATTCTTTTATAATTACTGTCGGCTGTCGGGCGTTTTGCACAAAAAGTTTTTCACTCACTGCTTATACTCACGTGTAAATTGTGAAGTGACAATAAAATACTTGAAACTTGAAACTTGAAACTTGAGATCAGTCACCACGAGTTAAGACGAGAACAGTGGCTCTACGACGCCATTCTTACAACTTTTGCAGATAAACAAACTTGTGAGCGTCCTGATTCGTCACCGCGCGGCGTTCGCTGTATCCATCGCGCTACCTTGTAAACCTTCGCCTATGTAAATCTGTTATTTTTTATTATTCTACTGTTTATTTCTCTATTGTTTTATTCTATTGCTATGCAACCTGGCACAAGGATTTCTTCTGTGCAATAAGTTCTATCTTATCTTATCTTGTGACTGATGTGAGAAAGGGACCAGTAGTGTGGTGGGCTGTTTTGTGACTGATGTGAGAAAGGGACCAGTAGTGTGGTGGGCTGTTTGTGTGACTGATGTGAGAAAGGGACCAGTAGTGTGGTGGGCTGTTTCTGTGAATAGTGTGGTGGGCTGTTTCTATGTGACTGATATGAGAAAGGGACCAGTAGTGTGGTGGGCTGTTTCTGTGTGACTGATGACAGATAGGGACCAGTGTGGCGGGCTGTTTCTGTGTGACTGATCACAGAAAGGAACCAGTAGTGTGGTGAGCTGTTTCTGTGTGGCCGATGACCGAAATGGACCAGTGTGGTGGGCTGTTTCTGTGTGACTGATGTGTGAAATGGACCAGGAGTGTGGTGGGCTGTTTCTGTGTGACTGATCACAGAAAGGGACCACTAGTGTGGTGGGCTGTTTCTGTGTGACTGATGTGAGAAAGTGACCAGTAGTGTGCTGGGCTGTTTCTGTGTGACTGATCACAGATAAGGCACCAGTGTGTTGGGCTGGTTCTGGGTTACATCTCGCGAGAAGAAGAAGAAGAGGAGGAGGCGGCGCGGGCACGTGAGACGTTCACACGCACGACCAGGTGGGGGGCGGGAAACGACGTGTTACGCGCACACACACACGCATGCATACACACACACGCATACTGACACAGTAAGTGTATGTGTGTGAAGGTTGATATAGAGAGTGTAGAACTAACTCACTGTTCGTAGCTACACTCGCTAGCGCTCTCTCTCTCTCTCTGTGTGTGTGTGTGTGTGTGTGTGTGTGTGTGTGTGTGTGTCTGTGTCTGTGTCTGTGTGTGTGTGTGTGTGTGTGTGTGTGTGTGTGTGTGTGTATGTATGGTCACCGACTAAAGCAGAGCAGATACCCCCCCAAGCCCACATCCAGCCCCCAGAGGACCTCTTTCAGAGCCCAGGTCCGGGTCCACATCCAGCCCCACATCCCGTCCCCAGAGGACCTCTTTCAGATCCCCCGGCCGGCTGCATCCCCACTGGTTTAGTGAAAAGAGATCAGGCGAGCCCAGGTCCAGGGTACCAGGTCCAGGTCCAGCTCCATTGGTGTTGCTGCTATTCTCCTCCTGCGACTTAGGCATACTGTAAATTTGTAAATCTGTTATATAATTTTTTTTATTATTCTACTGTTTATTTCTCTATTGTTTTATTCTATTGCTATGCAACCACAAGAACTTCCTTCTTGTGCCAAGGAAGTTCTATCTTATCTTATCTTGTGACTGATGTGAGAAAGGGACCAGTAGTGTGGTGGGCTGTTTGTGTGACTGATGTGAGAAAGGGACCAGTAGTGTGGTGGGCTGTTTGTGTGACTGATGTGAGAAAGGGACCAGTAGTGTGGTGGGCTGTTTCTGTGAATAGTGTGGTGGGCTGTTTCTATGTGACTGATATGAGAAAGGGACCAGTAGTGTGGTGGGCTGTTTCTGTGTGACTGATGACAGAAAGGGACCACTAGTGTGGTGGGCTGTTTCTGTGTGACTGATGTGAGAAAGTGACCAGTAGTGTGCTGGGTTTCTGTGTAGTGTGGTGGGCTGTTTCTATGTGACTGATATGAGAAAGGGACCAGTAGTGTGGTGGGCTGTTTCTGTGTGACTGATGACAGATAGGGACCAGTGTGGCGGGCTGTTTCTGTGTGACTGATCACAGAAAGGAACCAGTAGTGTGGTGAGCTGTTTCTGTGTGGCCGATGACCGAAATGGACCAGTGTGGTGGGCTGTTTCTGTGTGACTGATGTGTGAAATGGACCAGGAGTGTGGTGGGCTGTTTCTGTGTGACTGATCACAGAAAGGGACCACTAGTGTGGTGGGCTGTTTCTGTGTGACTGATGTGAGAAAGTGACCAGTAGTGTGCTTCTCGCGAGATGCGGGTAACCCGGAACGCGCGCGTCTCCACTGTAACCGCCGCCACTCCTACTCGACTCTATTATAATATAATCCTATGAGTCGATAAAGAAGAGCGTCAACTTTACTCACTCAAACACTAAAAACACCGTGGGGGCCCCCCGCTTTATTTTGTTATTGTCTTCATCCCTCTGCTGTCCAATAACACAACTCCACTGTTGGGAGATAACATGGCGGACAGGAAGCAGGGGAAGTGACGTCAGAGCGTCGTCGTGCGCTCGCACCGCGCGTCTGGCCTAAGTGACCAATCAGAGGCCCCGCTGCTGAGGATTGACACGGGAGGGGGCGGGGCTTGGCTGTGATGGGCTGTTTTGACCTCTCCAGGTGAGGTGAGGTGGAGGTGGAGGTGTGATGGGAGGCGGACACACACACACACACACACACACACACCTGTTGCACCTCAGCACACGCCTCCACGACAACATCTGGAGACAGATGTTGTCGTGGAGGTGTGTCCTTTGAGCCAAACTTGGTCACCATGGTGATGGTGATGCTGGGTGGGAGGGGCTTAGTTGAAAAGGGATGTGGGGGAGAGGGGGGAGTGGGGGGGGTAGGTGATGGTGATGGTCGGGTGGCGGGCGCAGGGGCTGAGCAGTGATGGGTGAAGAATTGATGGCAATCAATTGAAGGTGTTATTTGAATGATAATTAATGTGAGATATTGATTGGCTGTTGGAATGCACACCCCTCCATCAAGAGAGTCCATCTTCTGCCTTCTCCCACTGCGTTTGTGTGGGACTTTCTCCTGGCCTCCTGGGGACTGGCTGAAGGGGGGGAGGGAGGCGTTGAAGTGCTTCTGAGTAATTGTCATTTTCATACAGCAGCGAGTGCAGAATAGTGATGCAACAATCGGCGAGTTAAGGATGATCAGCACACCAAAGCTATTTGCCGATATCGTCTTTCGTGTGTTTTGTTGCCCGAGATCCAATTCAACAGATGTAGTGTAAAAAAAAAAAAAAAGGATCACCCTTTAATTAAGTATTTTATTAAAAGTTAATTAGATAACATCCTATGATACCCTTATACATTAAAGATAAATATATGGCTCATATATAAAAATCATCACCACCCTCTTTCAGTAGGTTTATATCAGCAATTGTTTTGAAGCATATGTGTAAGTCTTAATTAATCATGATTATAAGATATGTCCTAAAATGTATATTTGAATAGCTTTGCTCTATGATTTCACACTCAAATGTCCATGTAATAGATCGACATGATGCTATAAGCAGACGTCACATGATGCTATAATGGTATAACACTGGTTGAAAAGCAAAGCAGCAAAGTTCCCCTTTAAGTGTCACCTGACCAAGTTTCTAACAACAACAACAACAACAACAACAATATCAGTATCAGACTATGACCTCATTAGGGGGCGTTTCTCCAGCCAAGACTGCAAGCGCATTGGCTATCATTTTCTTGATAATCTTCCTGGTTGTCTCCACTGTGTCAGTCCCCATGTGGGGCAGCACAATGACATTTGGAAGTGACAACAGGGGATGGTCTCTGAAATCACACACAGATGCACACACACACATACACACACACACACACACACACACACACACACACACACACACACACACACACACACACACACACACACACACACACACACATTTATAAATTTATTTATTTGCTATTACATTTGCTATTACATTTGCTATTACAATCTATTATGAGCTCCCAGATTTAGCATGGTTTTTTTAGCCTTAAATTTAGTTAAAATAACAAAAATAACTTCACACTAACGCAATAGAATAGTTTGATCTTAATGTGTGACCTTGTATTCTGTCTGTGATACCATTTCATGGATATTAACCATTAATCTAATTTAAATAATTCTGTGTACACACACATTATATAATTAAAGCATTCACAAGATATTTAGTAATCCTGATAACTAGATACATAAACTGCAGTTCCAGTTATTGCCACAAGATGAAACCTGCAGTACAAACAAGCCGCCTCCAATCGATTAGATGTCCAAGGTCATGTCATCCAGATGGGACAGGAAAGTCAAGGTCAACAAATCAAATGTTGAGATATCCGTCACCCATTTTAATTTGATATACTGTATGGCTATGGGAGTGTTTGTGTTTGGTGGCTGGCTGGCTTAATTGGCCTCACCTGGCCCCGTTGGAGTCTGGGGGGTGGGTCTGCAAGCCTTTGGTGCATTGGCTAGTCAGTGCACCAAAAGTTAAGTCAACCACCAGCACACACACACCAGGAGAGTGCTAGCATGCTAGCAGTTACCATCTGCTCTGTCATGTCATTGTACCTGCAAACTTAACAATAAACTGGACTTTACACCACTACCTGCCTGTGTTGTTGGAGGAGGCCCGAACTAAGCCAATTATGTGGCATTGTGGCATGAGGCTATGCTACAATGGCGATTCAATATATATGGATTATACTCTTTTTCCTGGCCTGCAAGTCTCACTGTGTATATATTTCAATCATTACCACAGGGAGAAATATACATAAAAAAGGCAGAATAGGTCACACACTACGCTAAGTCTTCAGGTTCATCACTGTATGGAGCTTGAACATGTGCTTGTGTGTACCTGGGCAGTGGCTCAGGGTAGGTCACATCTAGTGCTGCAGCTTGGATGGTCTTGTTCTCTAGAGCTTCCACAAGGGCCTCCTGGTCTACCACCCTACCTACAAACGGAAAACAAGGAAACATTAGAAATGTGTGTGAGACGTGGTTTCGTCTCAATGAATTGTATTTCAATGATGAATAACTAAAAACAGGGTTCCCACACCTTCTTATACAACAAATCCCATGCTTACTGCGGTGGTTTGGACACAAACGGAAAGCTAGAAGGCTGGACAGACCGATCTTAAGAGAAAAACAGAACTCGCAAGGTAGGAATGTTTTCACAAGGCAATAGGCACCCTTTGTTCTTTGTTTGTTATCATTTACATTTACATTTACACTTACATTTAGGGCATTTTGTCAAACGCTTTTATCCAAAGCGACAAAAAGTATATTTGATGAAAGAGACAGCAATATATCGCCGTGGTACATAAAGATAAGAATAGAGCAGGTTTCAAGCATTCATAGTTATGAGGCTAATAGAATGAGTTTCATAATTGCTAGGTTGCCTGCATAATAGCTGGGATACGAGCAGCCGTGCCATTCTGAGTGCATTGCCAACATCTAAGAACATACAATATACAACAATTTTAAGTACTATTATTTAGTGCCAAGACATACAAACACAAAGTTAGTGTTAAGGTTAGGAGACAGAAGGCTGATGAGGGTTAGGGTTCGGGTTAGGGTTAGAGGAAGCTGATGAGCGACTCTGCCATGCTGACGTCTGCCATCAACTGAATGGTATTGCTTTGAAAGGTCAGCTATTTTTCACGTGTTAAAATGTGGATGCAGACTTAACTCTGCTGACGTTGATTAGGGTGGCAGTGGATTTCATAGCTGAGAGCTGCTTTCTTCCGATCAATTGTGTGGACGCTTTGGTTAAGCTAACCAACAGCACAACATAATCGGACACAGCTAATAGATCCTCTAGTACAGGGCAATACTCTGCTCCCAGTAGCTGCTCCTCCTCCAACGGCCTGTGTGGGAAATCATTGTTCAAAGTCAGACACATCATCCATTTTAATGCAAATAGCATTTACTCGTCAAACTGAGTAGAATGTTAGCGTAATGTAATGCGGGGGTAGATAAGAATGAGCAAATAAGTGCACTATTAGTTTATAGATTTACAATCAAGTAAACAAATAAATAATATAAAATTCACGGATTGTCTCCCTTGTGATGCTCTCCTCTTGGGAGACATTAACATGGCTACTATAAGGAGAAGGGCAGACTCAATACCTGCGTTTCCGGTTGTGATAGAAAATCTTCATGTCGAAACCTGCTGCTCTTTTGGCCACTTTGGATCCAATGTTACCCATCCCCACGATTCCCAGTGTTTTGCTGCTGACGTCCTTTCCCAAGAGGCTCATGCCGATGTTCTTCCCTTCCTCGTGACACCGAGTAAAGGAATCGCCTAAGAGAGGAGTGATTTAAAGATTTGAAAAGGAAAAAAAAATCCAGTTGCAATGTTGTTTCATTCTTCATATGAGTCATGTATAGTGCTGATTGAGTTTATGCATAAAAAAGTAAAAATTATGCCATAATTAATCATTCATGAAAAAAACAGGTATTTCTTTGCATCTAACTTCTTTTGTGTGCGCATTAGAAAGTCCAAATAAAAATAAAATAAATAAAAATTAAAATCAAGGCAATGGAATTAACTGAGGGCTCACCACCTGTGGCTCACCACCTGCAGGGAGAGTCATTGGGGTCGAGTGCATTGCAAACCAGGGCGGTAGGCAAAGGTGGGGTCCTGGGCGTGGGGATCCCTGGCATCGCGGACTGGTTCTAGGGATGTGGAACATCACCTCACTGGCAAGGAAGGAGCGGGAGCTGGTGCGGGAGGTGCAGCGGTACCAACTACATATGGTTGGGCTCACCTCCACGCACTGCTCCTGTTCTGAAACCAAACACCTGGAGAGGGGCTGGACTCTCTCCTTTTCGGGAGTTTCCCAGGGTGTGAGGCACCGGGCGGATGTGGGGATACTCACAAGTCCCTGGCTGAGCGCCACTGTGTTGGAGTTCTCCCCGGTGAACGAGAGGGTCGCCTCCATGCGACTGCAAGTCGCTGGGAGTGCTTATGCACTGAGCAGCAGTTCAGAGTATCTGGCCTTCTTTGGACTCCATAGTTCTACTGAGGGACTTCAACGCGCACATGGGCAACAATGGAGAAACCTGGAGGGGGGTGATTGGGATGAACGGCCTGCCCAATCTGAACCAGAGAAGTGCTTTGTTGTTAGACTTCTGTGCTAGTCATGGACTGGCCATAACGAACACCATGTTTGAGCATAGGGTGGTTCATATGTGTACCTTGTACCGGAACACCGCCAAAGATTAATGATCGACTTTGTAGTAGTATCAGCAGATCTGACGTATGTTTTGGACACTCGGGTGAAGAGAGGAGCAGAGCAAGTTGGATCAGACGGCGGGGGGAGGCTGCCGGACAGATCTGGTAAACCCAAACGTGTAGTGAGGGTGAACTGGGAATGCCTGGTGCAGGCCCCTGTATGGGGTCTTTAAATCTCATCTCCGGAAGAACTTCTCGTGCATCCTGGGGGAGGTTGAGGACATAGAATCCGATCCCATGTTCAAAGCCTCCATTGTAGCGGCGGCTGCTAGGAGCAGTGAAGGAAGCCGTCAGGCTGAAGAAGGTTGGTTAGCCCGGGGGTCTCCTGAAACAGCAGATGGGTACCGGGAGGCTAGAAGGGCTGCAGCTTCAGCAGTCGCCGAAGCAAAAACCTGAGTGTGAAAGGAGTTCGGGGAAGCTATGGAGAAGGACTTTTGGTTGGGCTCAAGGAAGTTCTGGCAAACCGTTTGGCGACTCAGGAAGGAAAAGCAGGGCTTGACTCAGGCTGTACTCAGTCGGGTAAGAGAACTGCTGACCCAGACTGAGGATATATGTGATTCTGTCCATGTGATTCATGGACAGAATCACAAGGCGCAGCCGAGGTAAGGAGAGTGTCCGATTTGACCCAGCCCCGTATAAGCAGAAAAGAATGGATGGATGGATGGACTAACATTATAAATAACACTGTTATGCTCTTAACCCACGGAGCTCGCACTCCAATGCTCAGAATGCACAAGCTCCAGCAGGCTGGTGCATTCAGGCACGTTTGCTTAGAGGCCAAAGGGGGAAGTAATGAGAAGGAATTTCTGATTCTTAACTGTATCAATCATGAATACATCAAATACCTTGTATGATGTTCCTGGCAGATGCCAACATCAGTCCCATGGCTAGGTCGGCTGTAGCGTCGTCCACTACATTAGGAGTGTTACACACTTTAACCCCAAAACTGTTAATTAGGGGGATGTCCACGTGATCCACCCCAACACCTCCATTCACTACAACCTAGAGACAGACAGAACAAAATGAAACAACATTTTCCATCTCAAGGATCTGCTGGGAATGTCCACACTCAACACCCTTCCTACCTATGGCACAAAAACTCAGTAATATAAGACAGACATTATTCGAAGTAATGCATAGCTGCTTTTGCTTTTTCTATACATTCTTTAAGGGATTAACATGAACGCGTGTTTGCCAATAAGTCAGTTGGTGAGTCATATACCTTCAAATTAGGAAGCTGTTGTAGGAGAGAACTGTTTATTAACGGATATCCGCTCCACAGCAGAACCGCCTGGATCTTTTGGTGGAGCCCTGGCTGGCTTGCAATCTTCTCGACATCGATCACAGTAAAGTGTTCCTCTACCAAAGGAGCGAAACAACTGTAGATGCCGTTTCGGCTGCCAAATGTAGTCGCTATGACATAGGGCTTCTCCATCTGGAAAGAAATGAGTATTACCAATTATCATTTGGCCTACTGATACATCATTTATACAGTCAGTTTGACAATTCCTGTTATATTAGCCCCTCAGAGTAGCCTGGAAATCCAGACCCACATCTAGAAAGCTGTAGGGTCTGGTAATGAGTAATGAAAATGGCCCAACTCGAGGGGCGGCACCAAGCGTGCATTTGAAAATATCACTGCACGCAATTGGATAACACTACGACCAATCAGAAGAATACACGGGGTGACGTATCCAGAGAGACGGAAACGAGTTTGTTTTGGAGAATAGTTTGACAGAGAGACGTAAATGTAGTCTAATGGAAATGGAGCCACTAAACGACTTTTGCAAGCAGAATATGAGAATAGTTGTTTTGTACTAGGGATGCACCTATACCGATACCAGTACTCGTTAAACTACTCCGATACAACCGCACCGATACCACTTTGGCAACGCAACGCTAACCTTGTAATATTCTTAGCCAAAGAAGAGATGCAACCGAGTTGGCGTTTATGGATGTTTAATAGCAACTGCGCATGGTACCGAGCATGGGCGTAGAATTTAGTGGGGACGCTGGGGACATGTCCCCACCAATTAACGGAGCACCACCCCCCCCCCATCAGAACCGCGAATTAACGGAGCACCCCCCCCCCCCATCGAATTAACGGAGCACCCCTCCCCCATCAGAACCGCGAATTAACGGAGCACCCCCCCATCAGAACCGCGAATTAATGGAGCACCCCCCCCCCCCCCCCAGACAAAAAATAACATGTTTTCAAAGTCATTAGAACTGTAATGGTTTTATTAAGTACTCGTATCGGTATTCGGTATCGGCAAGTACCCAAATGTAAGTACTTGTACTCGGTCTGAAAAAAAGTGGTATCGGTGCATCCCTAGTTTGTACAGATACTCAGTCAACATTTTCGATAGCCATCTTGCAATGTTTACTGACTGATTCCGGACTGATTCCATCGCAGCGCTGACGTCATCTGTTTAGCCCGCCTCTGGCCCGCCTATATCAGATACACCGATGTGATTGGTTTATGTTCGGAACAACAGGAATAGCTAATGAGCATGTTACTCATTACCAGAGTGACTCGCTGAGCAAATTCAAATTGTGCTCTCGTGAGAACTCTGGATTTCCAGGGTACCCTCAGAGTGAAAAAAACGTAATTTAGCAAATGAATTGACGATTGAATGCCAGTACTTAATGCCAAGTAGGAAGACCACACTTAGCTACTTATGAATAATTGATCATGAATAATTTGACACAGTTACATGTTAATTGTTCTTGTTTGGCATTCATCGATGGAAAAAATCAGGATAGGATAATGATCTCCAGAGATTTGTAATCTGCCTTATGTCACATAAGGCAAATGCAGTGGTGGAAAATAATTAATAAAAATAAATAAAAAATAAATAAAATGTACTCACATACTGTACTTGACTCGAGTATTTCTATTTCTGCTACTTTATACTTCTACTCAACTACATCTCAGATTTTTTACTCCATACATTTATCTGACAGTCATAATATACTAATGTATTTATTGATATAATTAATGAATCTAGTGTATTATTCGTCTTGTAAGTAAATTGTATGAAATCGTCTGCCAAATGCCCTAAATGTAGATGTAAAATGATATCAATATGGCTTTATTGGTACCTATGGGGAAATTCACAAACTATCCAGCAGTATATAACATCTTGAACTTCACGTTTATCTGCCGCGCCATTAAATCGATGAACACATGAATGCATGGTAATTGCCAAACGCAGAAGTCCTGAAAAAGATTGCCCAAAGCTGGCTTTATTTCCTGAGGAGGCCCAGGCCCTTTGGCAAGTGATAAAAAATGTTTTATCAGCCACTGGTGGCCGGTGTGGTGCTGTACGCAGTGGTGGTAGTAGCCTATGCCGGGGGTCAGCATCAAGGCCAGGAGGCTATAATTGGTAGTCAAAGTTAAACTCAGCTCTGCCACCTCGAGTTTTTGAAGTTTCTGAAACTTTGGATATCCACAGTGAAACTTTTAAAAAAGTTACAAAAATCTACTAAATAACCACATGTTTAAATGACATGAGATATTCTCAATGGACATGGCTGACACATTTTTGATGTAATAAAAAAATGCGTTACAAGTTATTCAGAAAATAATGTATCACATAAGGAAACATTATTGTTTCAATCGAAATGTGGCACATTGAGGACGTCCCCGGATTCATGTATGAGGGGACAGGGGGTTGAGTGTGATCAGCCTTTCTCAATGTGACAAGCATTTTGTTTCACTTTTAAGATAAGATAAGATAAGATAGAACATTATTGATCCCGAAGGAAATTCTTGTGCCAGGTTGCATAGCAATAGAATAAAACAATCGAGAAATAAACAGTAGAATAATAAAGAGTATAGTGAGTCTAGAGAAGTATAAAAATATAGGTAAGATAAGATTTTCAGTCAGCAAAAACAAGTTGGCAATAATTGAAGTGTAATAAAAGCGTAATAATAATAATAATAACGTAAGAGGAAGTATTGCACATGATATAAAGAATATTAAGAATATTGCACATAATGATGAAAGGTAATGTAACATGGTAATATTGCAAGGATAATATTGAGAAGTGACTTGTGACTTTTCTTATACTGGTCAGCTATATTGCTTTTTTTCATGTCAATTCCAATGTTGGTAATGAATTTATATATTTATAATCTAAGATGCGCTTTTTGTAGTCCACCTCTGGATCATTGTAGTCTCACCACCAGGGGTGGCCACGAACCATAACATGCGGGGGATCATGTTTTTTACAAAAAAACTAATTTTAACATAATTTCGACCATCATCATATTTGGACCCATATAATACTGTGATACTTTGTGGTTTGTGGTTCAATTAGGTTTGCTTGGAGTATCATACTTAAGAGAACATTCTTTTCTTCATGTTTGTTTAATAGGCTATTTATTATGTAAGAGGGTGACAGGGGCCCTCCAGTATATTTTGTTTTATCAACCAATTCATGTTGCCAATTTTACTGTAGTTGTGTCACTAATTACTTCGAAGAAAAGAAATCCAAATAAAAACAAACTTTTAACTTCAGGCTTTTAGCGGGGCTCCTCTCCAGATTTGACGCCCCTGCTCACCCACGTCCATAACATGCGCCGTCGCGTCATGACGCGTCTCAGCGCGCAAGTGCTGTCGGATTATTCATAGCAGCGCAGTTGTCCTTTGAATATCCTGATGAATTCTCCTCTCCATCCTTCGTAAAGTACTAACATGATGGTTAAAGCCGTAAAATATGGAAGGCCATCTAGGCAAAAACAAGTACAGTACAGTACAGTCAGCTGCGCACATTACCAGGCTTCAGGGACCAGCAGCCTCCCCGCGGTGTCTCCTCCGTGTGTGTGACGTAACCCGTGACCATTGGCCGACGCGCCACGGTCCGCTATTACGCATTGTGCCATTGCGTATTACGCGCGTATACTATTCAAGTTGCAATATATCTGTCATTACTTTACCTGAGAGTATAGGCGCGCCGTCGTGCTCCCCATGTTAGTGGCTCCTCGGACTGCTCTGTGCAACATAAACCTCCACATGATGGTGGTGTTGGCTTTGTGCTGTGATTTACCTCTACTCTGTAGGTGCTCTCTGGTTAATCAACCACAGAGTCGCCAGTCAATTGTCCAACCGAACAGAGCAGACCCCTTTGAGGTCAACCAGAATTGACCTCAAAGGGCTGCATGTAGGGTATTTCACTCCTCAATAATTCAATCATTTAATCAATTCTGTATGACTATGCAAATTGGATACTGTCCTGCTGAGACAGTGCTTCGTTTATCAACACATTAAAAGGGTCTTTCTGGTACACACAGCGCTCATAGACACTACTATTAAGTAATATACTAATACACTATATATACACTATATACACTAAATTAAGTAAATGTAAATGTATATTAACACTGCACTTGACCTATGTTTTGGGGCTCATATTTTTTTGCCTTATATTTGCCTTATTCAGATATGAGGCGTATATTCGGACACAAATGGAGTAGTATTTGTAGTGTCTATGAGTGCTGTGTGTACCAGAAAGACCCTTTTAATGTGTTAATAAACTCCACCAGTGACAGCATGGAATTGGCAAACAAAATGTATCATGCAGGCCTACTTGTCGTGCTAAAATCTGAACCGTAGAAAGGCTCTTGATTTCTAGCACCACTGTGTACAACACCACAGCGGCCACCAGTGACTGATAAAACAAACATGTTGGATCACTTGCCAGGAGGCCCCTCGGGAAATAAAGCCAGCTTTGGGCAATCTTTTTCAGGACATCTGTCCAACATCATGTGCAATACTCTATCATGTGCTATATTATTATTATTATCATGCTGTCTATAAATACTTTACCTCTCATCTCCTCTCATCATCATGTCCAATAATATTTCATTTCAATCATGGCAAACATATTTGTATATTTCAACTGTAAATTTGTATATCACTTAGTTTATTTGTATCATTCTGTTGTTTCCATATTGTTATATTGTTTTTATTGTACTGTATCGCTATGCAACCTGGCACAAGAATTTCCTTCGGGATAGATAAAGTTATATTCTATTCTATTCTATTTTATTCTAACTATTCAGACTTTGGCTGTTATTTTTTGTAAGTATTGGGTATTGGAAAATTACCAAATGACCCCCCCCCAACATTTTTGTTCTGAGTTCAGATTGGAGTTACATTCATTTGCTCTATTTTGATGCTTTTTTGATGCACTTTGGCTCCTTATTCAAAGTACATTTCTCTGATTGACAGCAGCATCAACAGTGACTAGACTAGTGTTTCTGCTGTGCCGCCTACTGTTTGCTGAACCTCATTGATCTGTTTACATAACATAAGTGTCGTTATTTCCTGAGTCTGATGATGAGTCTTTGAATTAGTCATTTTGAGTCTTTTGTCTGCCTCTCTATTTAAAGCATTTAATTGGTCTTATAGGCTCTATTACCTGCTAATGTTGAGCGTCTGCTCAGCGCTTTGGCCGCAAGGTCTCAATGTTGTAATTACTGATACGACACTGCCCCCTTGCGGCTGATACCGCGTGGTGCAGTCGTCCACTACTGCGCATGCGTGAGTCACCCCAACCTAATAGTCCCTATAAGATAAGATAAGATAAGATAAGATAGAACTTTATTGATCCCGAAGGAAATTCTTGTGCCAGATTGCATAGCAATAGAATAAAACAATAGAAAACTAAACAGTAGAATGATAAAAATAATAAAAATAATACAACAGATTTACACATTTACAGTGAGTCTAAGTCCTAGGAGAAGTTTAAGGGACTATATTGGGGTGACCTTTCTTAAGGTACATACAATCTCTAGACATGTTAATCCCTGGTTATATTTATTTTTGTGATTTTATAAATGACAAAATGTCCTTAATTAAGTAGAATATAGGTGATCTCATCCAGCCTACATGTGATCAATCTTATCTGGGTCACTGACCTTCCATGCAGTTTGGAAAAGCTCTCACAGTCTGAACTCTCTGTCTGAAACCCAACATTTGGTGTGAGTGTGCAAGGTGCATATGGCAGAAAAACATCTAAACACACACACAGGGCCATAAAAGAATGGAAAGTATGCCACAAGTTAATTCTGGACACAGGATGTGTAGGCCTACCCCTCAGGCCAGCCAGTGGTTCCAGGCATATACACACACTCACACACGCGCACACGCACACACACACACACACACACAGACCCAATGACAAGTCGTAAAGAAAGATGGAGAGAGATGATGAAAAAATTGCTCAACATCAACGAAGGATAAGAATATCACCAGACAAAGGGACATATGTGTGTGTGTGTGTGTGTGTGTGTGTGTGTGTGTGTGTGTGTGTGTGTGTGTGTGTGTGTGTGTGTGTGTGTTATGCAGAGCCAGTGTCTGTAAAGCCCACAGTCCTGTCATTACATTGCCTTGGTACAAACTTCTGGTCTACGCTGGAATGTCTACACCGCATGGAAACACACACACACACACACACACACAGACACACACACCAGTGCTATTCTATAAATGTTTTCACGCTACCACAACTCATTGTAAATAGAAGATTCATTTTTTTCAAATGGTCAGAGTCATGTCACTTTATCAGGCCTGCAGAAAAATTAACTTCGATACCATCAGTGAGGACTTCTCTATTTGAAAGTCACAATCTGGTCTGTGCATGAGTTATCGGACGCTTATGTCACTAAAGCAATGATTAAGAAGGCTTAAACTGATTCAAACATAACTTTGATTGTGTTACTACTCGAACGGTGCGGCTGGGCGGCTCGAATAGTCGGTGGACGTTTAGTTAAAAACTCGAGTCACTATTTAGCAGCGCTTTTCCGAAAGTTGTGCACAAACGATTAAACTAAACTTAAGCTGAGCTTGTCTTGGTTTAACTAGATTTGTGCGTGTTCAAGCCAGGTTTCTTGAACACGCACAAATGAGGAGTGCCAAGAGGTTCTTGGCCCTCTCATTCAAGCACTTTGCTGGAAATACAGTGTTACCTGCCTTGCCAGTCAGTTAGCCTCGTTTACATTTTTTGTTAGTTAGGTTAGTTGGTAGTTTAGTTGTTTGGTTTTGGTTTGCTTTTCTTGTTTACACTGCAAATGTTAAATAGTGGAACATTTTAACAAATTAAGCACCACAGCTAGGGAGATGTTGTGTGGGACAGATAGTTAGATTCAATAATGACAAAATGTGTGGAATGTCTGCTGGGAATAATGACCTGTAGAATAACCCTCCAAATTACATGATAACCAAATCGCTTTCATTTCAATAAAACATTTATTCATAAACATATATACAATACATGCGTAAAACAATCTGTATTAATCAATATTTTGTAGTCAGAAACAATAGAAATATAACAAACCCCAAAAGCTCTCCTTGTAAAATATTTCTTTGTATCAATATAAGTAGTATGATTACTTTCCCTTTGTAATGATTTTCTCTCATATAATGTACAGTTACGTGTTGTTGGGCTATTTACCATTGTGCCTGTTTACACCTGTTCACATCAGTAAGCAGGTTTACACTGCAGATATTGGTAAAAAAACATTCACGCAACTCAACATACCCTGGTCACAACACGCACACGCACACACACACACACACACACACAACACACACACACACACACACACGTTTGAAGTCATTAGTTGTACAATATGGCTCATCAGTATACAAAAAATATCTTGAAACCCACTCAGACATGGACAACACACATTAGAAAATCTGCAATGCTTAACTATCTATCCCATGGTAAAGTGCAAAGAAAATATACTCTATTTTCCCCATCCTGTCCTCTCTCACAAAGAAGATGCCCTTTTTGGTAACCGGTGATTGTATTGATTGTTGCATAAAATTCTGTCTGCTGCTCAGCCCTGTTGAACCATTTTAAAGCTTCCAGTTTACTTTGGCATTTTTGGCTTTTTAGTGTAAGCTTGTCGACGTGAGGTGTGACTTTTGCCGACCCGAGAGAGTTGTGCTAATGTGCGAAAAAGGCTGTGGAGGAAAGACGTTCAGTTTGCATGTGACTCTCCTGTGTCACCGTGGCCTAACGCTATGGTTTGACCTCCTCCACCGGAGGCGTCGGACACGAGAGCTCAGCTCCCGCACGTTCCACGCCTACGAAGAACGCCGCGAACAAGATGGCTGCCGTTCTTTGAACGTCGCACGCATAACAAGTGTCCTTTTGTCGTCATTCACCGAGCGCCGAAGTGATATCCCGACGTCCTTTACTTTGTCTTTTACTTCTCGTCGCTCACCGAGCAGTCCAGGGGCTTTATGTCCTGTATCTCCATGATCTTGGCGTCCACAGCCAGAAGGCCCTCCACGGCGGAGATCTTGAGCTCCTCCTCCTCCTCGGGGATCTTCTCCTCCTCTGACGAGGAGGAGCCGCGGCTGGACACCGTGTCCATCTCGTCCTCCACCACGGCCAGCCGCTCCGCCATGCAATGGGCGGTGAGGCGCGCCTCGGGGTCGTGGTCCCAGCACTCCTCGATGGTGCCGCAGATAGCAGCGATGCCCTGTGGTGGTGGAGGAGGAAGAGGAGGAGGAGGAGGAGGAGGAGGAGAGAGGAGGAGGAGGGAGGAGGAGGAGAGGAGAGGAGGAGGAGAGAGGGGAGGAGAATGAGTAGGAGGAGGTCAGTGTTCTACTATGGCTTTACTGTACTGTACTGTCCAGGAAGTTCACCTGGACCCACCTGTAGAGCTTCTGTATAGCTCCCCCCCCCCCCCCCCCCCCACCTCTGCTCCCTTCAAACCCTTTGAATCCCATTCAAGAGACATTGTGGTTTCACTCTCTTTTGACAAATGTACTTATTATTATGTCGCTTTGGACAAAAGCGTCTGCCAAATGCCCTAAATATGAATTTAAATGTAAAATGTAAATGAACACAGTGCTGGAGATGATAAGATAGAGAGAGAAGAGAAGACGTGACGAGGTGAAGACTGAGATGTGAATCTGTTTGTTTGTTAGCGCTTGTGGTTGTTGTATTTGTTGTTGTTGTGGTTGTTGGTGTTGTTGGTGTTGTTGTGGTGGTTGTTGTGGATGTTGTTGCGGACGCTGTCGTTGTTGGTGGTGGTGGTGTTGTGGTTGGTGTTGTGGTGTTGTTGTTGTTGTTGCTGTTGTTCTTCAGAGCAAGCAACAACAACAAAAACACATCTATCATGTGCACCATATGTAAGCGCAGGCCAGGCATCTATGAGTGCCTGTGTGTCGCTCCACCCATCCAGCCGTAGAGCAGCAGCAGCAGAGAGAGAGCTGAGGGCGTGTCTCACCTGGTGGCTGAGCCAGGAGTTGCAGATCTCCGGCCGGCCGCGGTCCCGCAGAACGTTGTCTTTCATGCTCTCCACACAGGGGTGCTCTCGCACCTTGGAGCCAAACGGCGGCTCATAGTCCTTTACCTCTGCAAACACACACACACACACACACGGACACACACACAGACACACACAACAACGTTAGGATGGAGGTGACATCACCCATTGTTTTTTTGTTGTTTTCTATCATGTATGAATATATGAATCCACTTGCCAATCACACACACACACACTTGATGAAATCAGTGAATGGCCCCGAAAAAATTAAGAATAAATAAAAATGACACGGTCGCAGTCCACTAGTGCGGTGGAAGTGAGCTTGGTCAGGATGGGGAACAACTTACTCAACTCGACACCACTGCTATGTTTAGAGTGTATTCTACAATGCGTCGGGCAGCTTTGGCTCAATTTGACCAGCGTTTGTTTCTGTAAACAAGTATTCAGAGTCGATACCAGCAGCCAATTATTCCCCATGGGGCCTCAGAACATTCAAAAACACCAAACTCTCCATTTGCAATTTTTTTTTTCCTTTTTCCCCGTTTGATTTGGAATAAATAGAGGCTTGAAGTAATAGGAGAAAGCTCAGAGTACCCAAACCCTGAAACATGAAAAAGAGAGTTCCGGGATTGCGTCCAGACCTCATGAAATTGAACTCACAACAGCTGCAAAGTTTGTCTGCAACCTTAAGGAGACGGCTCTCAGACGACAGCTACGAAGAAAAATGAGATGCTAACAGCTGCGCGTTAGCTGGGCGGCTTCATAAAAATGACAGCGTTATATAACCAAAGCCAAATTACATTTAATGATTTACTTATTTCAATCGTAGATTGTATTCTTTCACTTATTTATTCATTTAACCATTTTTTTGCCTTACACATTTGACAAAATGTCCTATTGATATTCTGTATTACTGTTATATAATACTGAAGTGTTCCGTGAACTACTTCTATATTTGTCTCAATAGTATCTTCAAACATTTCCGGAAAGCTACAGACATCCAATATATATATATCACACATAGTATGGTATTCTGCCTCTTGGCTGAACAAAGAATCCCGTCAAATAAATCTCTCCCCCAGTCCTGTAGGCTGAGGTGAGCCACAATCTGGACTCTTCAGAATCCTGCGTTTTGACTTGGACTCCCGATTTGATGACGTGTCAGAAACATAATATAACAAATAACACTTTCATGCAATAAATTATGCTTCGGTGGTCTCTGTGGCATTTGTTCGCCCTCAAGCACACCACAGGAAGTGGCAGGGCTGGTGTGCAGCCCGTGGACAGGAAGTGGAGGGCTTGGGATCGGGACTGCGCAGAGAAGCTGACCACGCAGGTTCTACACTTCCTGTTTTTCCGACAAGTGGAACCCGCCCACCCCTACAGTATTCCAAACAGAGCCCCCCACCCTTCCACACGCACGCACACACACACACACACACACACACACACACACACACACACACACACACACACACACACACACACACACACACACACACACACACACACACACACACACACACACACACACACACACACACACACACACACACACACACACGGGGCAGAGTTATGAATGCCTGCTAGCCAGGGGGTGCGGGCATTGTCCTCAAACTTTCTCTGCTGTTCGGATTTCCTGCCAAGTTGTAAAATATCACAGATTTCACACGGCGTCGTGGACTGGATACAGATGCACTCCAGCGCAAAGCAAAAGCAAAGCAAAAGCAGAGCAAGGAGATGACCGACTTCAAAACAGCGAACTAAGACAACGAAAGTCTGCGTTTCATCAAAACTGATGAGGAGGCGAACCACATTAGAAGCGCACAGAGAGAGCCGTTATTACAATTACTGTAGTGCCGTGAGTTGTGCACCGCAGCTCTCCGAATGTCCATAAAACACATTTGGAGTCGGTGATGTCATCGTAATCGTTTGCGTTCGCGGATTTTTCAACTCCTCGTGAAGCCCCCCGCTTAATTCTGACGACAGCGACTCCAAAAGAAACAGAAGGGGAAGGGACGGGAGAGGGGGAAAGCGGGGAATTCCTAATGTTGCCCACTAAGGAAGCCTTCTCTCTCTTCTCTCTCTCTCTCTCTCTCTCTCTCTCTCTCTCTCTCCAAAAAAAAGGTCACTTGTTTGCCAGCTTTGAGAGATACACGCGCGTTGCATGGAGGCCTGCCTGAAGCGCCAGGCCCTCGGCCCGGGGTCAGGTCCAGATGCAGAGCTATGGGAGGAATGCCGTTTCAATGCGGTTTCAGAACATACAGTATGTCACAAGAGGCTGCTGCACCTGGAGTCTCTCTCTCTCTCTCTCTCTGCTCTCCCTCCCTCTTCCTCCCTCTTCCTCCCCTCTTCCTCTCGCTGGGTGTATATTTCTTGCTGTCTGGGGCCTGCGGTAACAGCGTTATATGTCCCCCCCCCCCCCAGTCTTCTCAGGGGGAAGGGAGGCGGGGTTTTTTTTTTCTTCGTTTTTTCTTTGTTTTGTTACGACAACGTTTCCTTTTCAGATTATCTGTCTGGGTCGTCCACGTGACACTCGGTGACCCTTGCCACGACCCCCCCCGCCCAACCGCCACCACCGACGCCGCCGCCTTGAAAGCAAACGTCAAGGTTTTTTATTTTTTTTGCGGGAAGATGGAAGGGGAAGTTGGCGGGGGGGGCGGGGGGCCGGGGGGGTTGTGTGGTTGAGGGGAACCCGGGGCTTTCTGCGGACCGGGACATGCGCTGCCTGCGACCACAAGCACGTGCAGGGCGTGGTGGGCCTGGCATGGACAACGCGCCGAGCGTATCCCGCCTCAATGAAAATAAACCTCCTAAGAAAGCAACGGTCGTGATCACGGCGCATTGATTCAAGTTTAGGGACGCAACGCGAGGAATAAATAGGATGAAACGGTTGCACAAAGCTGCACAAAACAAAAAGTAACTGTAAAATACTGCTATCCAAATCTACTCATCCTCCCTCCT
>PIJE02000451.1:300606-324012 GCA_002895965.2 Coryphaenoides rupestris | reverse complement strand
TCAGATGAAAGTGAGAACATAAGTAGCAGTGCTGCAGTGTGAGCGTCTACAGGGTAGGCCTACACCAATACACTAGCATGGTACTCTAATGCTATACGCTAACACTGTACACACTAACACTGTACTCTCACAAAGTACACACTAACACTGTACACTTACACCGTACGATACAGCGTGCACTAAACCTAATAGTATCACCATAGACTAACTCCTGACACTATCACCATAGACTAACACCTGACACTATCACCATAGACTAACACCTGACACTATCACCATAGACTAACACCTGACACTATCACCATAGACTAACACCTGACACTATCACCATAGACTAACACCTGACACTATCACCATAGACTAACTCCTGACACTATCACCATAGACTAACACCTGACACTATCACCATAGACTAACACCTGACACTATCACCATAGACTAATGTAGATGAACACCTAACACAGACTTTTTCTCATTCCGCGTTGTAAATAGGAGCGTTTTCCATTGGCCTTGTGGTGGGGTGGAGGCTAATGTTACGGACCAGGGTTTGGAGGAACACACGTCCAGTTTCCATTGCAGATAAGACATCCTGCACATTATATAACATACACACACATGCACGCACGCACACACACACACAGACACACACACACACACACACACACACACACACACAGCTGCCAGCAATGTATGCAAGCTCCATCTTAGCACGCTCCAGTAGCAGTCCATGCTGAGAGGCAGAGATGGAGACAGAGCAGTAGCAGCTCGTGGCCATAAGTACTAGTGGGGAGGACTTAGGCTTCAGCTTCCTGAATCACTGACCACGCCCACTTTGATGTTGTTATTTCAATAATGAATTATAATGGAATAATTATCCCAGTAATTATTATAATAATTAATACATTAGAGAATAGACAGTATGTACTGCATCTGTAAATATACCAGCCAGCAAATAAATATGCTAGCGCGAAATAGTGGGGGATCCTGCCCCAATACCCCATCAAGCCCTAAATTCAGATTGAATCACTGAAATTAATGATGATTTTAACTTTCAAAGATCATAAATTGTTGACTAACTTACAGAAACTAGGTGATATTTATTGCAAAGTAATTGATGATGTATTGACGTGGAAGAATAGTTCATGAGGAGGAACTATATTTTTGGGATAGATAACGTCAGCTTGTGCAGCACATATGGGATTGCTGGACTATCATTAGATTTTTTCTTTGGACTATTGGACTATCGGATTATTGGACTATTATTGGACTTACAATTACACTAGACTTACAGGGAATAGACTTACAATTACACTAGAACCTCTGCTACACAGCATGCAGGCGCTCTCACTGTACTGTACTGCACTGGTCACTTATCATTTATCATTATACTTTATTATCACATGTTGCTGCTACTATCTACTATTTACTAATTATTATTTTTATGCTCGTATAAGAATATTACTGTACTGCATGAGGACACTTTTATTACATTTTGCACCACCAGCCAGAGTATTGCAACTCTTACTTGTCACTTTTTACTGTACTTATTAGGTACGATCTTCTAATTACTCAGAGTTGTTTTAGAATAATGCTGTTTCGACGAATATTTTTACTGTACTTATTCAGTGTTCAGAGTTGTTTTAGAATTTATGTTAAGAAGAATAATGCAGGAGTGAATGCGGAGTAAGCATTCCATTGTATTTGTTACATTTGGAAATAAAGAAATCTTGAATCCTAGACTGCATGTACACATTACCATTGTAGGTAGGTTTTAGAAGTTAAGTCTTTATAGAGTGATAGGTTATAGAAGTTAAAGTGGTAATCGTGAAGATTTTCCTGTAAATATGTCTGTAAAGTCACTATCTATCGCCGAACAAGTTCACACAATGGTGACAGAGTCTATGGCCCACTGATGAAAGCTCTTGCATTTGCAGTATTTTTTGATATTACTGACTGGGTGGCGAGTCGCCACATCACCCAACAGTGTTTAGTCCCATAGATTGCCGTCAGCGAGCATAAGCAGAAGTGACGGACTGTTTTTACAGTCCCTGTTATAGTAAACAGGGTATCTGCCATTAAACAACTGCCAGCTGATTGAATGCAATTACAATTTTCACCATAGGTGAGCAAAGAACACAAAATGGAAATCTTTGAGATTGCCACTTTAAGTCTTGCAGTAGGTTATAGAAAGAGTGATAGGTTATAGAAGTTAAGTGTTTCAGAAGGTTATAGAAAAATAGGTTTTAGAAGTGAAGTCTTTCAGTAGGTTATAGAAAGATAGATTAAAGTAACCAAGTAGGTTATAGAAAGATTCATGGTTATAGAAAGTTATACAAAGCTCTATATGGCCCCAAAAACAACATGAATGTGATGAAAATGGCCCCTTATTATGAAATAAAGTTAGACATGGACACACACACATACACACACAATTTGTCATTTGCTGCACCGTTCTGTTCAGTGCTTTCATTTCCTCTCCGTCCACCTCTCCTCGCTCTCCTCATCTCTCTCACTCTCTCTCTCTCACTCTCTCTCTACCTCTCTTTTTCCATCCCTGCCACTCATCCATCACACACTCTCTCTCTCTCTTTTACTCCATCTCTTTTCAGAAATTAGAGGATTAAAGAGACAGGGAGAAGGAGAGACAGACACAGAGAGAAAAGACAGAAGATAGAAGAGGGAAAGAAGAGAGAGAGAGAGAGAGAGGGGGGGAGAGGGAGAGAGAGAGGGGGAGGGAGAGGGAGAGAGAGAAGAGAGAGAAGAGAGAGAGAGAGCTGACCTGTTTTTGGCTGATAAGCGTTGTCTGCTTTGTATGAAAGCTCGGCTTTAATTTTTCAGAAGGTGGGGGGTGGTGGTGTGGGGCGCAATGTACAGAATTAATTGACATACACGTGCACATGAGCGTGCAGAACAGTATATATTATATATATATATATATATATATATACGTTGGCGCTAGTAGCTAGGTGGAGAGCTGTTTAGTTCGATTTAGTCAATTCAGTCGAGAGCATTATGCTAACCTCCTAACCAGGTAGTTAGATTGTGCTACATTGCAAAGAAGCGTTTCAAGGACGGTTCATTTGTCAGATGTGTAGGATATCCCATAAGGCTGCGTGGCCTTATTTGTTCAAAATGTAAAATTGTCTGCTTCATTTCATGCAGATACACATGAAAGGCCTAATTGTGTGAATTTATCAGATGCATAATTTATTTGATAACTGTCACATTTCCTTGACTTTATATGACATTTAAAGGCAGGATTATACAATTGTAGCAGTACCAAGTAATAAGTATTAAGTACTAGCATAGATAGTCCTCCCTTTATATGAGCTCAAACAAAAATCATACTTAAAATCTTATCTTATCTTGACAACCTGACCTAATCATGAATTGCAGCATTAGGAAGTGTTCATAAAGCATTAATAACACTGGAATTTTGCAGAGTTTGCAGAGGCAACTGTTTATAAATTAGGAATTCACCATGAATTCTCTATTTCTAAATTTCTCAATGTACTAAACTCATTTATTAATGCTTCAAAGTAAGTGCTTCCAAAAAAGACGAATCCACGACCAGTCCCTCCTAAATAGGTATGGAGGTTATAGGAAGCCTTTGAGCCGATGACACCGAGCCCCAGATTCACTAGTGACCACTAGAAGACCTGCTAGTATAGCATAGCATGTCGGACAGGGAGCCATTCCATGTGACCTGATAAGTGCGATCTGTCAGGTAGGAAGTGAACCAGGATAACGCAGTTCCAGCAATGCCAAGCTCTGCCAGGATGGAGAGAAGAATCTGGTGGTTCACTGTGTCAAACGTGGCAGACAAGTCAAGAAGGATGAGCACAGATGAGAGGGATGAGCTTCTGGTGTCGTGAAGGGACTCTGTTGCTGCGAGCAGGGCCACCTCTGTGGAGTGCGAGTGACTGATGAGGTCAAGCAGATAGTTCTGGGAGAGGGAGGACAACAGTTGGATGGAGACAGCACGTTCTAGGGTTTTGGAGAGGAATGATAGGAGAGATACAGATCTGTAGTTTCAGACGTCAGTGGTGTCCAGGGTGGGTTTCTTGAGGAGTGGCTTGATTCTGGCAGTCTTGAAGGCAATTGGAAACAGGCCTGAATTGAGGGAGGTGTTAATTAGGGTGGTGAGGAAGGGAAGGGTGTCGCCCGAGATGTCTTGGAGAAGGGAGGATAGGATTGGGTCATGGGGGCAGGTGGTGGCATGGTTGGATGTCACAAGCCTGTTGACTTCTTCAGAGGAGAGGGGGGTGAAGCAGGCAAGGCTGGCAGGGGTGGGTGAAGGGGGAGGGAGGATAGCAGCAGGGGTGAAAGAGGAGGTGATGTCCTTCACCTTCTTTGTAAAGTAGGTGACAAAGTCATCAGCTGAGATGGAGGAGGGAAGAGGAGGGAAGAGAACATGGAGAAAAGTTTCCTGGGGTTGGGGGCGGAAGAGTTGATCTTTGAGGTAGAAGGCAGATTTGGCTCCTTCTCACCAAGGAAAATCCTGAAATGTATCCTGATATATGTGCATGCGAAACGCATTTATTCCACCTCTTTGAAATTATTATTATTATTATTATTATTATTATTATTATCATCATTCAATCGATGAATCATATATATTCATCGATTGAATCTACACATACAGCTTTGTTACTAAATCATGCTCTCTGATGTCACTAGACTGCTTGTGGTCCAAACTACTGTCTGTGCACTGAGTACAATGCTGTGTACAACCACAAGTCATTTGTCACAATGCTTTCCATGTGCCAAAACGTTTTCCAGAAAATGCAAAGCAGAGCAAGATGGTATACATTAAAATAAAAGTATTTGAAAGATTTGCTAAGAGTGTAAAGCACTTTTGTTTGCTGTTTGTTTGTGTGTAATGTGTGTGTGTGTGTCTCTGTGTGTACATGCTATGATTATGGTTGTACTGTCTTGGCTATCGAATTCCCTATTCAACTTGTGTATCTCACCCTGAACTACGATGTCAGTTCAGGACGTCATTCAGTGTGACGTTTCTTCTGTTTGTGCTGTTTTCAGAGACTGGGCAGGGTTGCGCCCACCTGAACCAATCACGAAGAAGAGGTTGATCCATACTCCGCGAGAAGCGAGAACAAAATGGCGTCATTTTGTTCTTGCAGCCCTGGTTCAGGAGTTCTCGCAGCTTGTTCTCGACACATCATTCGGGCCGAACTTTGTTCTCGCGTCGTGTCCGAGAACTATTGTGTGATTGGTCAATTTGAAGTGGGCGTGGTTAATGCGCTTTCCGCCGGCGTGGAAGTTTGCTGCTGTGGGCGGGGCCTTTGAGTTCTGCACTTGAGTTCTCGCGGAGTAGGTCTGTCCAGGTCTGCGAGAACTTTGTTCTTGTTCTCGCAGCCCTCGGTGCGAGAACAAAGTTCTCGCTTCTCACGGAGTATGTAGCAGCCTTAAGTGTCCGTAGCTCGTAGCATGACATTTATTTGTCAGGGATTATGAACGATGAGGTGTGCTACAAGTTGTTATCCCATGATCTTTAGCCTATAATAGAAAGTATGACCATTTGTCATTTTTTGTGAAAGTTTTGCACTTAAAATTGAACAGTTATGAAGCAAGAGCTTACCATTGTCATGATAAGGAATATCTAGTCCCTTTTACAAGCAAGCAGCTTAGTAACGGTATAAATCACCATGGGGTGACGGAAGCGAAGGCTATGGCTCCATCGCCACAACTCGTGACAAAATATGACATTTTTCCTCTGCTGCGTTCCATTCTTCAACAATTGGTCGTGAGTTTATCAAGTTGATAACTCAGCTGTGCTTGCAGTCGTTGATAGCTAACGAGTTGCCCTGACTCTCGCTTCTCGCAGAGTATGTATCAGCCTCTTCTTCGTGATTGGTTCAGGTGGGCGCAACCCTGCCCAGTCTCTGAAAACAGCACAAACAGAAGAAACGTCACACTGAATGACGTCCTGAACTGACATCGTAGTTCAGGGTGAGATACACAAGTTGAATAGGGAATTCGATAGCCAAGACAGTACAACCATAATCATAGCATGTACACACAGAGACACACACACACACATTACACACAAACAAACAGCAAACAAAAGTGCTTTACACTCTTAGCAAATCTTTCAAATACTTTTATTTTAATGTATACCATCTTGCTCTGCTTTGCATTTTCTGGAAAACGTTTTGGCACATGGAAAGCATTGTGACAAATGACTTGTGGTTGTACACAGCATTGTACTCAGTGCACAGACAGTAGTTTGGACCACAAGCAGTCTAGTGACATCAGAGAGCATGATTTAGTAACAAAGCTGTATGTGTAGATTCAATCGATGAATATATATGATTCATCGATTGAATGATGATAATAATAATAATAATAATAATAATAATAATAATTTCAAAGAGGTGGAATAAATGCGTTTCGCATGCACATATATCAGGATACATTTCAGGATTTTCCTTGGTGAGAAGGTTACACACACAGAATACTTTGTTAGACAACTTCTCTTAACTCCATCTTTGACAACAATGTGGATGTACAGTATATACTACATATATATAAATATATATATATGTTGATGTGTATATGTATTTGACACGGTTTATTTTAGTTGAATATCTATATGCTCATGCATGAATTGTATTTGTATGTATCGGTGGTTGGTAAAGTAAATGTAATTCATTCCATTAATATCATTTGCCAGCCATTAACAAAAAAAAGAATCGCACTGTGAATGACTTGAAAATTCCCCAGGCTTAGATCGGAAGAACAAAAACTAAACAAAAAGACATGGAACAGTGGATCATCAACAGACCCGTTCATGTGGGTCCTCCTCCCTCAAAGTCTTATCAGCATTTATGATCTTATGCTGCATTCATTTCTGATCGGAGGTGGGAAGTCAACTCCCACATACGTGCGCTTGAGCTACAAAGTCTCAAAAAAATACATGAACGCTCACACTAAACACTGCGTTGCGCTTAGCTATAGCGATAGCTACCTGACGTACTTAGAAATCTACTCTCTAAACAGCTAATAGCAACATGAATGAACATTAATTTCATGGGTGCAACCAACTACTGTGTTAGTATGGTGCTAAAAATGTGTTTTAATTCACACAATCTTACACAATAAAAAATGTTACCACCCTATTGGACGTGGGGGGACACTTTTGTGGTTGAACTGGGGGTTTGGGACTACGAATGCCGAGTTAACACGTTTTATTGGATTTTTCCCTCGTAGGAAGTCGGAATTTCCAACCTCCGAGTTACCATTGAATGCAGCATTAACAACACACTTTGAGGGTTGTATGGTATGGTAACAGTGTATGGTATACACACACACACACGCACACACACACACACGAGCACAAGCAACAGTTTCAGACTTAACTTTTGTTCAACATGGCTTTGTTTAAGAGGTTGATGTGACACCTGTGGATGTGTCGCGTGCTGTCAGTGTGTGTGGGTGAGTGGAGGTGTTACTACACGCCAGGAGGAGACGTATGCAGAGTATGTGAGCACCAAGGCCACACCTTGAACACATATTTTGCATCCTCCAAATCACAACACTGTCTTAGCTGTTAATATACAGTATAGGCTTCGTAAAGGACGAGTGTCTCTGTCGTTGTAAACGGCATCCTGCTTCACATATAGATTTCGTTCATTCAAACCATTGTTAAAAATAAAATAAAAAGCGAAACACAAAAGCGACATTTCACAGTGCAACATGTTATTTAGTCAAATCCTCAAGCCCAGGTCAGCCTCTTGTAAAGCCAAGCATATCGTAACGCTGCCTCGTAACCACGGCTGCCGCCAGTGCATGTTACTACTGTGTGTTATGGACACACACACACACGCTCACAGACACACACACACACACACACACACACGGTGACCACAGATAGTTGCCATTCTTCCGTCTCTTTACAGGATATACTGAAGATTTGGTCTAAAATATGTCAGCCATGAAGTCAGCATCAGAATATCATCGGTGTCATGGTAAAACAAAACACGCAAAAGACAACAAAAATGGAATAACATAAAGGGTTGGAAAATAAAATAAAATAAAATAAAATAATACACCACAATGAATGCGCTCTGTTCCACAAGGACTCTGGTGTCAGGAAAAATAAGAAATCCCAGTATGAGTATGAAATGGGCCAATCAGAGGGGTTTAAATCCTAAACCCTCAACAGAACACCAACAGTGACACCATCACATTGTTCCTACTGACTCCCCCCGGCCTAGGATGCGTGTCTGCAGGCCAGTAGTCAGCCAGCATGTTGGACTGGAGGGCTGCTGGACACAAGTCGCCTCAAACGAAGCCTCACACTGAACTCAATGAACTAGGCCCTGATTCTCACACACACACACACAGACACACATAGACATGTGCGCACACACACACACATACATTTGCACGCGCACACAAACACACACACATACACAAATATACAGTATATGCATACATACATCTATTGCATCCAGTCGCATATGCAAAGTGGAAGGACATAGACATAGAAGAACACACACACACACACACACACACACACACACACACACACACACACACACACACACACACACACACACACACCGGAGCCATGGTAACAATGTAAACAACTGCCCGGTTTCAGCGCATCATGCTTTCGTCTAACACAGCTAGTCTTCCATTGCTTGAATACGATAGTCAATGATATTAGTAGCTAATGTAATGTACATGGTATGTGTATCTGCCTATAGCTTACTAGGATTTCCCAACGTTATATAGTTATATGCTGTATATATATATGTTTTTTTTCATATAAATGGAACAAGCTCGGGAAGCAAACCCACAGGCTATCCTGGAACTAGATGAACTAGGGAACTCATGCAAAAAGCTTTTGTCACTGGACATTCAGGTAAGATAAGGAGCAACAGGACTACAGTCGTCCTACGGAGATTAGAATGCACGCCCAGCAGGCTGAACACCTCGACCCCCGCTGGGCTGACACAGTACAGGAAACTAACTTACCATCAAAAAAACCCAAAAAGATTACAATGTTAAAATAAAACATGTATAATTTCCACATATAGAATTCTAGAAGGATAAGTGTGTGCGTGCATGTATGTGTGTGTGTGTGTGTGTGTGTGTGTGTGTGTGTATGTGTGTGTGGGTGTGTGTATAACACAGTGTTTCCTACCCTCCAATGCTTCAGATTGCAGATTGCATCTGGATATATATATGTTTGTATTTTTCTGCCTTTAGGAATGACTGTGTGTGTGTGTGTGTGTGTTTGTGCATGTATGTACATACATGCATGTGGGTGCACATTCAATATGCATGTACAGTATCTATGTGCTGTCTATCTACGCCATGTGCGTGCATGTGAGTGTGTGCGCGTGCTTGTCTGTGTGTGTGTGTGTGTGTGTGTGTGTGTGTGTGTGTGAGTGGCGCGCCACTATTCACCTATAGGCGTGCTGCGTATGTGCCATGCGATTCTACATGTAGGTATTATGCTCATTAATATTATTATGAATTTGACTACTCCTATTCCTAGTATAGATGCATGCTTGACTGCTCAGGCCTGGCTGCCGGCCGAGTTGCAGGCCGGGCTCCCGGGGAACTCTGAGTTGATGAAGGAGAAGCCCTGGAACTCTCCCTGGTCCAGGTTCTCGATCACCTCCTGGTCCGGAGGGGTCAGCACTGGTGGGTGGCGCGTGAAAAAGCGGTCAAAGTTCTCCGCGTCCTTGCCACACTGCGTTGGGTTGGAGGGGGGGTGGGATGGTGGGGGTCAGGTGAGGAGGGTGGGGGTCAGTTGAGGTAGGGGGTTGGTGGGGATGGTGGGGTCAGGTGAGGTGGAGGCAGGTGGGGTCAGGTGAGGTGAGGGTAGGTGAGGTCAGGTGAGGGGGGGGGTGATCAGGTGAGGTGGGGGCAGGTGGGGTGAGGTGAGGAGGGTGGGTCAGGTGAGGAGGTGGGGGGTCAGGTGGGTAGGGGGTAGGTGGGGGTCAGGTGAGGTAGGGGTAGGTGGGAGGGTGGGGTCAGGTGGTGGAGGGTGGGGGTCAGTGAGGTAGGGGTAGGTAGGGTCAGGTGAAGTAGGGGGGATAGTGAGGGTCAAGTGAGGGGGATGGGATCAGGTGAGTGGGGGCAGGTGGGGTCAGGTGAGGAGGGTGGGGTCAGGTGAGGAGGTGTGGGTCGGGTGAGGTGGGGTTGGTGGGGTCAGGTGAGGTGGGGGGTAGTGGAGTGAGGTGAGGTCGGGTGGGTCGATGAGGTGAGGGTAGGTGGGTGTCAGGTGAGGAGGGTGGGGTCAGGTGAGATGAGGGTAGGTTGGGGTCAGGTGAGGTGGTGGGGTCAGGTGAGGGGGTGGGGTCAGGTTAGGTGGGGGCAGGTGATGTGGGGGTAGGTGGGGTGAGGTGAGGTGGGTGGGGTCAGATGAGGTGAGGGTAGGTGGGGTCAGGTGAAGGAGGGTGGGGTCAGGTTGAGGTGGGGGTAGTGTGGGGTCAGGTGAGGTGAGGTGGGTGGGGGGTCAGAATGAGGTGAGGGGGTAGGGTGGGGTCAGGTGAGGAGGGGGTGGGGTCAGGGTGAGGTGGGTGGTTAGGTGGGTGGGGTCAGGTGAGGTGAGGAGTGGTGGGGGTGGGGTCAGATGAGGTGAAGGGGGAAAAAAATAGGTAAGCAACAAACAAAACAAGGCGGGGTTTGAACGGGGAAAATGAGAGGACAATATGTGAGAACAAGTATCTGGCATGCAGGGGCGGTGCTTAAAGGGGCCCTGTTATACCACGAGGTGTGAGACTAAAATTGCCATTGTGACAAAGGGACATCAGAAGTGGGAGTGTGCTACTTTCAGTTTACAGGGTAAGCTGGTAGTCTGATCTAGCTGGATGCTCCCACTTGTGATGTCACTGCATCACAATGGCATTCGTCACATGACAATTTTGAAATGGCTTGTAATGGCTAATCACACCCTGGTGGTATAATAGGGATACCTTTAACATCAGCCTCCGTGCTTCACTCTGAGATCATGCATTCGCCTCAGAGTGAAAAATACTTTGGTGATATAACAAGCGCACCACTTTTTTTCGGTTCCTTTTGTTTTGCTTTTGAATTCTCTCTCTTTTCCCCGCATCATATTCAACAACAAACAGAGAAACATACAGAAGTGTACAACACAGGGATGTTGACTGGCTCTCAAAGTCTCCAACAACACACGTTACTCCGTGACAGCAGGGGGCGCTGTGTAATTTTGAAGGGCATCCAAGCGCACTAACTCGGCGCTGTTTGCCGTCGCAGCAACGCAGCGTTGGCGGCCTTCATTTGGCGTAAACATTCAGACTGAGCTGAAATCAGACACATTTTTTGACTCAAGCGTCACCATAAGTGCCATGGGAACCCAGCAAGAGTTTGGGGCTTGCATAAGTCTGTCATAATTTTTTTATTAACTTTAACTTTCAGTGTTTTTGTGTTTTTCTTCATCCAACGCTGCTTGCCAACAAGGATTTGATCTTAGTTTGTCATCTTTAATTTCGTGTCTCTGTTTCTTTATTTTGTCCCGTGCGTCAATGCGTTGGGCTTTAATTACAGTAAGCGAAACAGGAAGTTGGCGTCCATGGGAAGTACGGCCCCTGAAGAAAACCATTCATGACTCATTTAAATAAGGTCTGAAAATAAGAGTCTTCATCAAATAAGGACAAACTTGTCCAGGGTTTAGGGAGTGTATGAGGGAGGAGGAGACGTTTGGGTGATTTGCAGCTAGAGAGTATAGAGGAGAGGAGAGGAGGGAGGGGAGATTAGAGGAGACGGGACAGTTTATCCCATCCTCTTAGGGGGCTGGCGTTTAAGTGCCGGGAGGCAAAATAAATGAATAAATCATAGTTGTGATTGTCATCTTTCCACGGCCCTGATGCCTCAGCCATCTGGTTTCCCGTGGAGAATTAACGGGGGATTATTAAGAACAAGACTCTAAAGCCTTCAAACCAAAACTAACAAAAGCTGGATGTCAGTGTATTCTTGGGCTTGTCGAGAGCTGTGCCCGAACACGAGAGCACCTTATCGTAGTGGAGGTCCCTCACTTATAGCGTTGCTTGGTGAACAACAATTCTTTGACTCTCTCTCTCTATCTCTGTCTGTCTGTCTGTCTGTCTGTCTGTCTCCCAACCGTTGAGGTCACAGAGTTTTGAAGCACGGCCAGCGATGTCAAATCATCAAATTCCCGTAAATTGTCAACACAGAGCCACCCTGGCCCGGGGAGTAACAGTGTGTTCTGCTGGAGAGCGAGGCAAACCGACTCATGCAAATAAAACGGAATTAAATGCACAAGATGAAAAAAAACAAACAAACAAATATATACATACAGTATATATACACACATATATACACGATGTGAACGGGTGAGCAAACATTGAGAAGACGGGTGAGTAGATCGAGGCCTCCGTGGACGGACAGATGAAAGGGTGGGAGTGGAGGAATTGAAGGGAGAGAGAGAGAGCATGTGTGTGTGTGTGTGTGTGTGTGTGTGTGTGTGTGTGTGTGTGTGTGTGTGTGGTGTGTGTGTGCGTGTGTGTGTGTGTGGAGAGGCCGGCCGGACTGAAGACCCCAGCCACGCCAGAGGGAGGGTGAACCGTGCTCCGCGGTGATACTCGAAGACACCGTGACCAACACACCATGAATAATTCAGCAGCACGCCATGCGAGGCGAACAGGGTCCACATCGACCAATCTCTCAATCAATCAACCAATAACACACTTTCATCAACACATTGGTCGATGAGGGTGAGTCATCTGAAGCGTGGGTATAAAACATACTGTATACTGTATAACACTGTAAATAGTGTGGATATTTGATTCTCTGGTTATTTGTATACACTTTTTATACCATATTGCGATTTAACCAATATGTTGGTTAATTGTTTCAGCCCTCATCCAAATGCAGGCTTATGCTCCGATAGTAACCATGCTACTCTGGTCTGCACGTGACGGAGCCAGCAGACACACCTCCAGCTGCCCAGCGGAGCAGAGGCCAGGAGGGCTAGCACCACCCGGGGGGAGGGCGGAGTAGAGCCAAGAGGTGTACGGAAACACAGATAGAGAGAGGGAGGGAGGGAGAGAGAGAGAGAGAGAGAGAGAGAGAGAGAGAGCGAGAGAGAGATGAAAGAAAGAGTGTGTGAGAGTGAGAGAGAGAGAGAGAGAGAGAGAGAGAGAAGCAGAGAGAGGATGAAGGTTGGAGACGAGAGGAGAAGAGAGGAGTGGTGTGGATAGAACAGACGAGCAGAGACGGGGAGAGGAGGAGGAGGAGGAAGAGGAGGAGGAGGAGGAGAGATCAGGCAACATATGTTGGACACATCACAGGAGCGGAGACACACGCACCTGAATGTTAATGTGGCCTCGTCTAACTCTCTCTTTCCTTCCACGTATGCCTGTTATGACTACAGTAGTATGGTTAGACCAGAGAACCTTGTGTCCCGTAATGTGACTGACCACTCCCATCCCTAACACTCAGATGTCAGATGTACTCTTCTCCACCCCTCCCCTCTCTCTCTCTCTCTTCCTCTCTCTCTCTCCCTCGGTGCCCCTTGTTTCAGGTGGTGGTGATGGTGGTGTTGGGTGTGTGTGTGTGTGTGGGGGGGGGGGGGGTCTGTGGGTGAGACTGCCTTAAGCCTGTCTGATGTCCATGAATAAAATACATGAGAGAGAGAGAGAGAGGTAGAGAGAGAGAGAGAGAGAGAAAGGTAGAGAGAGGTAGAGAGAGCAGATATAGAGAAAAAAGCCAAGTGTGTGACAGAGTGAAACAGAGCAGACAGAAGATGGAGATGGAGAGAGAGAGAGAGAGAGAGAGAGAGAGGAGAGAGAGAGAGAGAGAGAGAGAGAGAGAGAGAGACTTGTTTTGTTCCAACTTGTCATCCTCTGCCCTCTCCACCCTTCCGCTCCACAGCAGGTCATCTATCCCTCCTTCCTTCCCTCCTTCCTTCCTCACACAGCGATGGACACACCAAGGCTGAGCGTTCAGATCAACAATAGCGTCATCTCACCCCTCCATGCACTGTACCACCACCATCATCATCATCATCATCATCATCATACTCATCATAGTCATCGTCATCATCATAGTCATCATCATCATCGTCATCATCATCTTCATCATCGTCATAGTCATCATCATCATCGTCATCATTATCATCATCATCATGATCAACATCATCTTGTCTGAGAGAATAGTCTCTCAAATATAATAGAATCATCATCATAATCATCATTATTATCAACCTCATCACCGACCAGCATAAACATCACAATTCTATGTATTGTAATCACACTGATGTTCTTCATGAATTGCGTTGCATTGGTGACAAATGTTGTCTTGCAAAATTGTTGTTGTGCCCTCCGAAGTCCAATGCAAGAATCACAAGCTGGCAAGCTAGCGTGGTTAGCACACACACACACTGTGGAGTGTGTGTGTGTGTTTGGTGGCTGGTTTAAGCAGCCTCACCTGGCCCCAGTCAGGCTGATTAGAGGCTGGGGCTGCTGGGTGAGGCTGCACACCTGTGGTGCATTGGCTAGTCAAGGCACCACAGATCAACCAGCCAACCCCACACTCACGCATGTTCCAGCTGCTCTGCCTGGAATAAATGTACCAACTCCATAATAAACCGCTTTGAACATCAGCCTGTGTCCTGTGAGCGTCAGAGGAGACCCAGCAGAGCCATTTAGGTGGCATGTGGCAAAAGCGACTGCCGCATGCATATGACCATATAAGAGACACACACACACTTGCGTCAGTTATCGCGTAACCACGTGCACGCCAACACATTGAAGTAACGCATCATTCTGGTCGACTATTGTTGACCAGCAGCTGAGTGCTCTCATAACAGCATCCTGATCATCTATAGAGCCACTATCCACCCTGGACTTACCTGCTGGTACACGTGTGTGTCTGTGTGTGTGTGTGTGTGTGTGTGTGTGTGTGTGTGTGTGTGTGTGTGTGTGTATGTGTGCTGTGGCAGCCGGCCACCGAGGAGCATAAGAGGAGAGCTATGGACACATTATGAGGGACTGACATTCCCACTTCGGCTCCTAGAGGGAGCCCGTGAGACACGGGCGCCGAGACAGGCAATCAGCCGTATTGGAATTGCCTGCGCCTCGTTAGAAGAACTCCGCGGCAGCCAATCAGGACCTTGCCTTCAGGACATAAATAGGAGAGGGCCTGGGTGGTGGAGAGAGTCGAGGAGAGTGTGGTGGAAGTGGAAGAGGTCGACATCAGATTGGAAGAAGTGGACGTGGAAGAAGAGGTGGAAGTGGAAAGGGAAGTGGAAGTGATTGAGTGGATATAGAAGATTGCTGTGTGCCCGGGTTGGATGAGTAGAAGGAGAAGTTGGCTGTGCCTTGACCTTTGAACGTCTCAGAACACGTCTTCGTGTATCGACCCTCGCCTGCCTGTCTACCCAAACCCAAGCCCAACCCTGATCTGTATGAGACTTCTTCCCGGTGTACCAGACCCTGCTTATGGACTACGACGACTCTATGTGGATTACAGACTTGGCACTGCTATTAACCCTACACTTTCCCTCCCCATTACAGTCAATAAAAGTTGTATTTCACTGAATCCTGGTGTGGAACTCGAATTCATTATTTTCAGTCTCCTGAGTGTCACATATGGTGGAGAATGCGGGCAAGGAATTCTGACTGAAAAGAATACCACACCAAACAGAATGGATATGGAGGCACTGTTCACTCACTTTATTCAGAGCAACCAGGATGGCGTTCCCCCCGTCGCTACCAGCGGCAAGAAGAAATCTGCCAAGAAGCAGAAGGCTGAGTCTGCTGCCAGGGCTGACCCACAGGTCCAGGAGAGAGAGCGACTCATCACTCTGCAGGAGGAGGCCTCCATTGCCAAGACAAAGTGAAGCAGCTCAGCCAGGAGCTGCAGGTGGAGAGGCAGAAGGCAGGCCAGGTGGAGGCCATGATGAAGGAGCTGGGAGGCATGCAGGCTAAAACCCAGAGGGGATACCAGGAGCTGCAGGCCATGCAGAAGGAGCAGGAAGGCATGCAGATCAAGATGAGGGAGCAGCTGGAGGGCCAGATCAGTCGGCTGCAGAGGATCACACACACACACACACACACACACACACACACACACCGGAGCCATGGTAACAATGTAAACAACTGCCCGGTTTCAGCGCATCATGCTTTCGTCTAACACAGCTAGTCTTCCATTGCTTGAATACGATAGTCAATGATATTAGTAGCTAATGTAATGTACATGGTATGTGTATCTGCCTATAGCTTACTAGGATTTCCCAACGTTATATAGTTATATGCTGTATATATATATGTTTTTTTTCATATAAATGGAACAAGCTCGGGAAGCAAACCCACAGGCTATCCTGGAACTAGATGAACTAGGGAACTCATGCAAAAAGCTTTTGTCACTGGACATTCAGGTAAGATAAGGAGCAACAGGACTACAGTCGTCCTACGGAGATTAGAATGCACGCCCAGCAGGCTGAACACCTCGACCCCCGCTGGGCTGACACAGTACAGGAAACTAACTTACCATCAAAAAAACCCAAAAAGATTACAATGTTAAAATAAAACATGTATAATTTCCACATATAGAATTCTAGAAGGATAAGTGTGTGCGTGCATGTATGTGTGTGTGTGTGTGTGTGTGTGTGTGTGTGTATGTGTGTGTGGGTGTGTGTATAACACAGTGTTTCCTACCCTCCAATGCTTCAGATTGCAGATTGCATCTGGATATATATATGTTTGTATTTTTCTGCCTTTAGGAATGACTGTGTGTGTGTGTGTGTGTGTTTGTGCATGTATGTACATACATGCATGTGGGTGCACATTCAATATGCATGTACAGTATCTATGTGCTGTCTATCTACGCCATGTGCGTGCATGTGAGTGTGTGCGCGTGCTTGTCTGTGTGTGTGTGTGTGTGTGTGTGTGTGTGTGTGTGTGAGTGGCGCGCCACTATTCACCTATAGGCGTGCTGCGTATGTGCCATGCGATTCTACATGTAGGTATTATGCTCATTAATATTATTATGAATTTGACTACTCCTATTCCTAGTATAGATGCATGCTTGACTGCTCAGGCCTGGCTGCCGGCCGAGTTGCAGGCCGGGCTCCCGGGGAACTCTGAGTTGATGAAGGAGAAGCCCTGGAACTCTCCCTGGTCCAGGTTCTCGATCACCTCCTGGTCCGGAGGGGTCAGCACTGGTGGGTGGCGCGTGAAAAAGCGGTCAAAGTTCTCCGCGTCCTTGCCACACTGCGTTGGGGTGGAGGGGGGGGTGGGATGGTGGGGGTCAGGTGAGGAGGGTGGGGGCAGGTGAGGTAGGGGGTGGTGGGGAGGTGGGGTCAGGTGAGGTGGGGCAGGTGGGGTCAGGTGAGGTGAGGGTGGTGGGTCAGGTGAGGGGGGGGGGGGGTCAGGTGAGGTGGGGGCAGGTGGGGTGAGGTGAGGAGGTGGGGTCAGGTGAGGAGGGTGGGGGTCAGGTGAGGTAGGGGGTAGGTGGGGGTAGGTGAGGTGGGGTAGGTGGGAGGGTGGGGTAGGTGGGAGGTAGGGGGTAGGTAGGTAGGGGGTAGGTGGGGGTGGGGTCAGGTGAGGTGGAGGTAGGTGGGGTCAGGTGAGGTGGGGTAGGTAGGGTCAGGTGAGTAGGGGGTAGGTGAGGTAGGTGAGGGGGATGGGTCAGGTGAGGTGGGGGCAGGTGGGGTCAGGTGAGGAGGGTGGGGTCAGGTGAGGAGTGTGGGGTCGGGTGAGGTGGGGTTGGTGGGGTCAGGTGAGGTGGGGGTAGGTGGAGTGAGGTGAGGTCGGTGGGGTCAGATGAGGTGAGGGTAGGTGGGGTCAGGTGAGGAGGGTGGGGTCAGGTGAGGTGAGGGTAGGTGGGGTCAGGTGAGGTGGGTGGGGTCAGGTGAGGGGGTGGGGTCAGGTAGGTGGGGGCAGGTGAGTGGGGGTAGGTGGGGTGAGGTGAGGTGGGTGGGGTCAGATGAGGTGAGGGTAGGTGGGGTCAGGTGAGGAGGGTGGGGTCAGGTGAGGTGGGGGTAGGTGGGGTCAGGTGAGGTGAGTGGGGTCAGGTGAGGGTGGGGTGGGGTGAGGGAGGTGGTGGAGGTGATGTGGGGGTAGGTGGGGTGAGGTGAGGTCGGTGGGGTCAGATGAGGTGAGGGTAGGTGGGGTCAGGTGAGGAGGGTGGGGTCAGGTGAGGTGGGGGTAGGTGGGGTCAGGTGAGGTGAGGGGGTGGGGTCAGATGAGGTGAGGGTAGGTGGGGTCAGGTGAGGAGGGTGGGGTCAGGTGAGGTGGGGGTAGGTGGGGTCAGGTGAGGTGAGGTGGGTGGGGTCAGATGAGGTGAGGGTAGGTGGGGTCAGGTGAGGAGGGTGGGGTCAGGTGAGGTGGGGGTAGGTGGGGTCAGGTGAGGTGAGGAGGGTGGGGTCAGATGAGGTGAAGGGGGAAAAAAATAGGTAAGCAACAACAAAACAAGGCGGGGTTTGAACGGGGAAAATGAGAGGACAATATGTGAGAACAAGTATCTGGCATGCAGGGGCGGTGCTTAAAGGGGCCCTGTTATACCACGAGGTGTGAGACTAAAATTGCCATTGTGACAAAGGGACATCAGAAGTGGGAGTGTGCTACTTTCAGTTTACAGGGTAAGCTGGTAGTCTGATCTAGCTGGATGCTCCCACTTGTGATGTCACTGCATCACAATGGCATTCGTCACATGACAATTTTGAAATGGCTTGTAATGGCTAATCACACCCTGGTGGTATAATAGGATACCTTTAACATCAGCCTCCGTGCTTCACTCTGAGATCATGCATTCGCCTCAGAGTGAAAAATACTTTGGTGATATAACAAGCGCACCACTTTTTTTCGGGTTCCTTTTGTTTTGCTTTTGAATTCTCTCTCTTCTCCCCGCATCATATTCAACAACAAAACAGAGAAACATACAGAAATGTACAACACAGGGATGTTGACTGGCTCTCAAAGTCTCCAACAACACACGTTACTCCGTGACAGCAGGGGGCGCTGTGTAATTTTGAAGGGCATCCAAGCGCACTAACTCAGCGCTGTTTGCCGTCGCAGCAACGCAGCGTTGGCGGCCTTCATTTGGCGTAAACATTCGACTGAGCTGAAATCAGACACATTTTTTGACTCAAGCGTCACCATAAGTGCCATGGGAACCCAGCAAGAGTTTGGGGCTTGCATAAGTCTGTCATCATTTTTTTATTAACTTTAACTTTCAGTGTTTTTGTGTTTTTCTTCATCCAACGCTGCTTGCCAACAAGGATTTGATCTTAGTTTGTCATCTTTAATTTCGTGTCTCTGTTTCTTTATTTTGTCCCGTGCGTCAATGCGTTGGGCTTTAATTACAGTAAGCGAAACAGGAAGTTGGCGTCCATGGGAAGTACGGCCCCTGAAGAAAACCATTCATGACTCATTTAAATAAGGTCTGAAAATAAGAGTCTTCATCAAATAAGGACAAACTTGTCCAGGGTTTAGGGAGTGTATGAGGGAGGAGGAGACGTTTGGGTGATTTGCAGCTAGAGAGTATAGAGGAGAGGAGAGGAGGGAGGGGAGATTAGAGGAGACGGGACAGTTTATCCCATCCTCTTAGGGGGCTGGCGTTTAAGTGCCGGGAGGCAAAATAAATGAATAAATCATAGTTGTGATTGTCATCTTTCCACGGCCCTGATGCCTCAGCCATCTGGTTTCCCGTGGAGAATTAACGGGGGATTATTAAGAACAAGACTCTAAAGCCTTCAAACCAAAACTAACAAAGGCTGGATGTCAGTGTATTCTTGGGCTTGTCGAGAGCTGTGCCCGAACACGAGAGCACCTTATCGTAGTGGAGGTCCCTCACTTATAGCGTTGCTTGGTGAACAACAATTCTTTGACTCTCTCTCTCTATCTCTCTGTCTGTCTGTCTGTCTGTCTGTCTGTCTCCCAACCGTTGAGGTCACAGAGTTTTGAAGCACGGCCAGCGATGTCAAATCATCAAATTCCCGTAAATTGTCAACACAGAGCCACCCTGGCCCGGGGAGTAACAGTGTGTTCTGCTGGAGAGCGAGGCAAACCGACTCATGCAAATAAAATGGAATTAAATGCACAAGATGAAAAAAAACAAACAAACAAATATATACATACAGTATATATACACACATATATACACAATGTGAACGGGTGAGCAAACATTGAGAAGACGGGTGAGTAGATCGAGGCCTCTGTGGACGGACAGATGAAAGGGTGGGAGTGGAGGAATTGAAGGGAGAGAGAGAGAGCATGTGTGTGTGTGTGTGTGTGTGTGTGTGTGTGTGTGGAGAGGCCGGACTAAAGACCCCAGCCACGCCAGAGGGAGGGTGAACCGTGCTCCGCGGTGATACTCGAAGACACCGTGACCAACACACCATGAATAATTCAGCAGCACGCCATGCGAGGCGAACAGGGTCCACATCGACCAATCTCTCAATCAATCAACCAATAACACACTTTCATCAACACATTGGTCGATGAGGGTGAGTCATCTGAAGCGTGGGTGTAAAACATACTGTATACTGTATAACACTGTAAATAGTGTGGATATTTGATTCTCTGGTTATTTGTATACACTTTTTATACCATATTGCGATTTAACCAATATGTTGGTTAATTGTTCAGCCCTCATCCAAATGCAGGCTTATGCTCCGATAGTAACCATGCTACTCTGGTCTGTACGTGACGGAGCCAGCAGACACACCTCCAGCTGCCCAGCGGAGCAGAGGCCAGGAGCACCACCCGGGGGCAGGGCGGAGTAGAGCCAAGAGGTGTACGGAAACACAGATAGAGAGAGAGAGGGAGGGAGAGAGAGAGAGAGAGAGAGCGAGAGAGAGATGAAAGAAAGAGTGTGTGAGAGTGAGAGAGAGAGAGAGAGAGAGAGAGAGAAGCAGAGAGAGGATGAAGGTTGGAGATGAGAGGAGAAGAGAGGAGTGGTGTGGATAGAACAGACGAGCATAGACGGGGAGAGGAGGAGGAGGAGGAAGAGGAGGAGGAGAGATCAGGCAACATATGTTGGACACATCACAGGAGCGGAGACACACGCACCTGAATGTTAATGTGGCCTCGTCTAACTCTCTCTTTCCTTCCACGTATGCCTGTTATGACTACAGTAGTATGGTTAGACCAGAGAACCTTGTGTCCCGTAATGTGACTGACCACTCCCATCCCTAACACTCAGATGTCAGATGTACTCTTCTCCACCCCTCCCCTCTCTCTCTCTCTCTTCCTGTCTCTCTCTCCCTCGGTGCCCCTTGTTTCAGGTGGTGGTGATGGTGGTGTTGGGTGTGTGTGTGTGAGAGAATCATACACACACACACACACACACACACACACACACACACACACACACAGACACACACGTGTACCAGCAGGTAAGTCCAGGGTGGATAGTGGCTCTATAGATGATCAGGATGCTGTTATGAGAGCACTCAGCTGCTGGTCAACAATAGTCGACCAGAATGATGCGTTACTTCAATGTGTTGGCGTGCACGTGGTTACGCGATAACTGACGCAAGTGTGTGTGTGTCTCTTATATGGTCATATGCATGCGGCAGTTGCTTTTGCCACATGCCACCTAAATGGCTCTGCTGGGTCTCCTCTGACGCTCACAGGACACAGGCTGATGTTCAAAGCGGTTTATTATGGAGTTGGTACATTTATGCAGGCAGAGCAGCTGGAACATGCGTGAGTGTGGGGTTGGCTGGTTGATCCTGTGGTGCCTTGACTAGCCAATGCACCACAGGTGTGCAGCCTCACCCAGCAGCCCCAGCCTCTAATCAGCCTGACTGGGGCCAGGTGAGGCTGCTTAAACCAGCCACCAAACACACACACACACACTCCACAGTGTGTGTGTGTGCTAACCACGCTAGCTTGCCAGCTTGTGATTCTTGCATTGGACTTCGGAGGGCACAACAACAATTTTGCAAGACAATATTTGTCAACCAATGCAACGCAATTCATGAAGAACATCAGTGTGATTACAATACATAGAATTGTGATGTTTATGCTGGTCGGTGATGAGGTTGATAATAATGATGATTATGATGATGATTCTATTATATTTGAGAGACTATTCTCTCAGACAAGATGATGTTGATCATGATGATGATGATAATGATGACGATGATGATGATGATGATGACTATGACGATGATGAAGATGATGATGACGATGATGATGATGACTATGATGATGACGATGACTATGATGAGTATGATGATGATGATGATGATGGTGGTGGTACAGTGCATGGAGGGGTGAGATGACGCTATTGTTGATCTGAACGCTCAGCCTTGGTGTGTCCATCGCTGTGTGAGGAAGGAAGGAGGGAAGGAAGGAGGGATAGATGACCTGCTGTGGAGCGGAAGGGTGGAGAGGGCAGAGGATGACAAGTTGGAACAAAACAAGTCTCTCTCTCTCTCTCTCTCTCTCTCTCTCTCTCTCTCTCTCTCTCTCTCTCTCTCTCTCTCTCTCTCTCTCCCTCCTCTCTCTCTCTCTCTATCTCTCTCTGTCTCCCTCTCTCTCTCTCTCTCTCTCTCTCTCTCTCCTCTCTCTACCTTTCTCTCTCTCTCTCTCTCTCTACCTCTCTCTCTCTCTCTCATGTATTTTATTCATGGACATCAGACAGGCTTAAGGCAGTCTCACCCACAGACCCCCCCCCCCCCACACACACACACGCAGGGGTGGCAGTAGCTCAGGAGGTATAAGAGCGGTTGTCTGGCAACAGGAAGGTTGCTGGTTCGATCCCCAGGGCTCCCCCATCCTACCCAAGTGTGGAGGTGTCCTCACACAACACGACCACAAGCAATTAACAACACACACACACGCACTCGCACACACACACACACACACACACACAGACATGAAAACACTTCTGCAGTAATTAATCACCCGTCTGTCTCGGCCTCAGCCAGCAAGAGATCTCAGGTAAGCTCATCTCCTCTGTGGGGTCTTTGCAAACGAGCGACAACGATCGAACCCGGGGCAAGGCATCCACTAACATCACACAAAACACAAAAATCTAGATCAACACACGACGGACGCCACACTCCAGCCAGCAACTGTTACCACACCACTTCTTACGCGGCCCGGAACCATGCTCATCTATCAAAGTAGGCCATTAACCTATAATTTGCTTCCGTTTTTCTTGAATGGCTGAACTGGCGCAATAGGTAAGCGGCGGGTGGATGTCTCGTTGTCGTGGTCAGTTGGTGGACGGTTTCGTTTGGGGCTGGGTCGTGCGTGGGGTCTGCGGTTCTCAGCTGTGGACAGCCGTTCGTCGTAAGCGGCGCCAGTCACCAGCGCACCAGGTGCGTGCGTGCTTGCCGGAGCGAAACATGGCGAGCCTTGAATTATATTATGTTTTATCTGGAGTCGGTTTTCAAGTTGCCGTGGCAAGAAAGCAGGCGCTCAC
>PIJE02000451.1:285606-295606 GCA_002895965.2 Coryphaenoides rupestris | reverse complement strand
CCCCTGCTTCGGATGCGTCCGTTTGGACCACGAGGGGCTTTGGGAAATCCGGGGTCACCAACCCTGGTCCTGAGCAGAGGGCGTCCTTTATCTCTTGGAAAGCCCTCTCCGTCTATTCGGTCGGCCAGCCGGCTCCTGGTGAGGTTGACGTCCTCCATCTGGGCCGAGCCGCATCTCCCAGCTAGGGGCTCTGCCAGTGGGGCCACGTCGGCGGCGGGGTTTAGGGTGAACCTGTCCCCTAGGTCGGCTTCCTCCCCGCTTTGTGGGGCGTCTCTCTCTTCGCCGGGGGGGTCCCCTCCTTGAACGGTCAGCTCTGGTCGTTCTCCAGGCGGCTCTGGAGCAGGTACATCTTGTACCGCACCCCCTTCCGGCTCATCTGCACCTCCTCTCGGTTCATCTGTGGCCCCTCCTCTCGTTTCATCTGTGGCACCTCCTCTCGGTTAGTCTGCTGCACCTCCTCTTGGTTCGTCTGCTACACCTCCTCCCGGTTCGTCTGCAGCATCTCGTCTTGGCTCACCTGCACCTCTTCCTCTCGGTTCCACCGCGCCTCTGGTGGTCCACTGAAAAGATGTTGTGAGGATAGGAAGTAGGGGTGGGAATAATAATCGATTCTTCGATGCATCGCGATTCTCTCCAGAACGATTCCGAATCGATTCAGATAAGTTAATAATCGGAATTTAAAAAATTAAATTTGTTTGCCTGCTGCAACATTCTGTTCGCTTGCTGCAGAGCGCTACAGAAAACTCTCCTTTCTGCCTGCAGGTTCTCTGCTATACACGCATGCGCACCAAACACATGTGCGAGTTGTTTATATACCGTAATTTCCGGACTACAAGACGCATCTGAATATAAGCCGCACCAGCTAAATTTGAGGGAAAATACAGATTGTTCCATATATAAGCCGCACCCGACTATAAGCCGCAGGTGTTTTAATGTTTAATTGCCGTATATAAGGGTTCCTGCTACCACGGAGGGGATTGTCAGGACAGAGATGACTGTTTGGTAACGCAAAGCGTCCCATTTATTAACATTTGGGTAGGGCTGGGCGATTTTTTCGGTTTAAACGATTAATTTGCATTTTTAATTTCCTACGGTTTGTGAAATGGCTGAACCGAAAAATCGCGATTTAAAAACAGTTCTAGACTCCGCAGATTTGTTTTGCTTTAGGGGGGCCAGAGTTGAACCAACAAAGCACCGACTACGTCAGAGGCTGGGGGCGGGATTAGCAAGTCCGCCAAAAACTTTCTGAGCTCCATTTCACAACAAACCCCGACAATGGAAGTGACTACTCCGATACAACCGCACCGATACCACTTTGGCAACGCAACGTTAACCTTGTAATATTCTTAGCCAAGGAATATTGAAATAAAGAGATGAGACCGAGTTGGCGTTTATGGATGTTTAATAGCAACTGCGCATGGTACCGAGCATGGGCGTAGAATTTAGTGGGGACGCTGGGGACATGTCCCCACCAATTAACAGAGCACCCCCCCCCCCCCCCATCAGAACCGCGAATTAACGGAGCACCCCCCCATCAGAACGGCGAATTAACAGCGCACCCCCCCCCCCCCCAATCAGAAGCGCGAATTAACGGAGCACCCCCCCATCAGAACGGCGAATTAACAGCGCACCCCCGCCCCCCCCCCCCCCATCAGAACCGCGAATTAACAGCGCACCCACCCCCCATCAGAACGGCGAATTAACAGCGCACCCCCCCCCCCATCAGAACGGCAAATTAACAGCACCCCCCCCCCCCCCCATCAGAACGGCGAATTAACAGCACCCCCCCCCCCCCCCATCAGAACCGCGAATTAACAGCAACAAAATTGAAGCTGAGCTGTCATCCTACTTGTTGTCGTCTGATACAGACCCACTGCAGTGGTGGAAGGTACATGAAGCTAACTTCCCCAGGAAATCTCTCTCCATTCCTGCCACAAGTGCCCCCCCCTTCGGAGAGGGTTTTCAGTACGGGGGGTAACATTGTAACATGCCAAAGAGCATGCCTCAAGCCAGAGGCAGTAGACAGGCTTGTCTTCCTCGCGAAAAACCTGTAGACAACTTCCTAGAAAGTTAAAGGGATGTTATTTTGTTTGAGAGTATTTTTTTATTATTAATTTTATTATCATTATTTATTATTGGTTTTTCAGGGATGGCCTACAAGATCATTTTTTTTCAGTTTGATTTAAAAAAAATCTTTGCACAATAATGACAGCCAAGTGATGCTGATTATTTATTTATTTTTTTATTCTTGAACAACTGATTTGTTCACATAGGCCTAGATTACTTGGTAATCTCATTTATTTTTATTGTGTTAATAAAGAAAATGTATTTGTTTAGAGAAAAACAGAAAAAAAATCGAGGTTTAAATCGAAAATTGTCCATTAGTTAGAAAAAATCGCGATTTTATTTTTAGGCCAAATCGCCCAGCCCTACATTTGGGAAACACAATAAATCTTTCAAACAATCACATCTTTGACATGACGAACAGCATTCGTGCAGTACACAAATAATACAACGGTGCGCTCCCAGCGCACGTCCTGTAGTCATAGTAGTAGTGCAGTATAACAAAAAACAAAGCTTACAGCACTTGACGAGGCAAAAATGTTAAATGGCTAAATTTAATTAGTTTTTAAAAGTGCTTGCCTGTAACACGGCAGTAAAGGTGCAGTAACACGGCTGCTTAAAAAAATAACCAGCATCTTTTCCCAAAAGTGCCAACACAGCAGTAAAGGTGCAGTAACGCAGCCGTTTACTGTATCAAAACAACAAGCCCGTTATACCAGAAAAGTCAGCCATTACCCCGTGTCATCGTCTTCCTCCTGCGTACTAAAACCACCGAAGTCCTCTTCGTCGGTCCATAATGAGGGTGTGTGCATGAACACTTTCCTGGCGCAAACTGTCTCGCTCTCCTACTATCTGTCTCGCTCTCGTGTTTTGCTCTCGTTACCTGGCGCGAACTGTCTGTCTCGCTCTTGCGCTTCCTTGATAGTGCGCCCCTGGTGGCCTCTGAGTAGCAAAGTATATACATATTTTTTTAAATCACGCATGGAAATGTACATAAAAAAATAGTTGCATCGATAATCGGTTTAGAATCGAATCGTTGACCTCTGAATCGGAATCGAATCGAATCGTGAGGTGCCAAGAGATTCCCACCCCTAATAGGAAGGCATGTACAGTGCCTCTCGTAGTTGTGCTGTGTGCTGTCGCCCGACGTGGTCTTGTAGGGTGATCACCGCCGTTCCTCTCCTCTGTGCTATTCCGCTGCACTTGGTTCCGTCGGCCAGCTCCACTAAATGGGACTCAGGCTTGAACGAATCATCAAAGCTCTTGAACTTCCCAATGTCGTTCACAATGTGGGATGTGGCTCCCCCGTCCACCATGATGCCTTTTATCTTCACGTTGTCTGGTGGTCTCTCCTTCTTCATGTGGTTGGTCTTGAAGAGTTGATCTTTATCGCTCATCTGTTTCTCTTTCACTCTTTTTGCTCCATCTTGTGTCCCCTTTTTCCTGCATATGGACTCGTGGTGTGTGTTGCTCTTGCAGTAGCCGCACCACACTTTTCTGGAGCATCCTCTTGACTTGTGACCTTTCGTTCCACATCTGTAACACGTCAGGTCAGCATCTTCACCTTTTCTGTTGCCGGCGTGCGTCTTGGTGGGTCCTCGGCCTGGCTTCACGCAGGTCTTCATCACGTTATCTGCAGACTCTGCTGGTTTCATCTTCTCCGCCTCTTCATAAACCCGTAGCCTTCTCTTGAAGTCTGTGAATGTAACAGTATCTTCGTTCTGTGTCACATGCACGGCTAGCGGCTTGAAGGTATCTGGTAGCCCGTTTAATATCATGGCTATGGTCAGTCCATCACTCATGGTCTCACCCGCATCTCTCAGGGCAGTAATGACGTTCTCCGCCCTTATCATGTAGTCAGTTACACTCTCAGTCTCTGCCATGCTTAGCTTGGTCAACGAGGTGTACAAGTTTATAATTCTAGGCTTGCTTTTACCCGAATAATGTTCTCTGAGTATTTTCAGGGCTTTCCTGCCGTCATCGGCAGCATCATGTCTGATTAGCGATAGGCTTTTATCATCCAACAGTCTTATCAGCTCTGCGTAACAATCAGCATTTTTCGTGCCATCTTGGGCTAGCTGGTCTGCGCTGGCCCCGGCGGCGGGCTCATTCAGAATTGTCCCTTTTAGCTTACGAATGTGCAAGTGGCCTAAGAATCTCGTTTCCCACAGTTCATACTTATCTTCACTTCCATCAAATATAAGCTGTGCAGCGATGAATCCTGCCGTTGTGCTTGCCATTGTTGCTACCGCGCGCTAATTTCACTCGCTAATTTCCCTCGTGGTCTACTAGCCACTTTGCTAGTCTGCTAACGTTAATTGCTAGCTTGCTGTACACTTTTCTCTTGCAAGGCTAGCTCATTAGCTTCTTCAGCTTTCGCGTTAAACATCGCGACTCACCTTTCACTTCTTCCGGGAATCTAAACACGTCCACTTATCTCCAGGCTTGTACACACAGCTTTCTTGTTAGCCTAGCATGAGTTCCACGTGTATTCTTCGCGGTAACTTCTTCCGGCGATGCTAGCTAACTTCACTTTAGCTTGTGTTCAAACTCTACCTGGGCCCATAACCTGTAAAGCATATGTGGAGCGGTGGCTTCACCTGTCCATTGCGTGGTGGAGATAGGCAGAACGAGGTGGATTCTCTTTAGCCTTCATTTGGCATATTTATTGTGCATACAAAACACACGACTGCTCTGCAGTGCAGTCTCAACCAATACTGACAATGCCGCGAGGTGTGCTCTGCTACCTGCGCGGACTAGTGACATCATCACATTACCGTATAACATACAGGTATAATACAGTGTCAACAGGACAACAACAGTACCGTAGTACAGGGAGTAAGGGCGCAATAATATAACAATACTTAACACTATCTGTTAGTGGATTGAATGTTACATGTTTCATCTGTAGGCTACTTAAAATCCGAGTGTGTAGCTTTGGAATACTGTGTATTTTTGTAGGTTATGTCAAGAATATGTATAGACAGGTGTGTAAGTCACGTATGTTTGATACGTGCATTGCTTCTTTTTGATGTGAATAAATGTTGCGGTTTTATTACAGTATGATGGCAGTTTGTTATATCCCACCGCTGTGTGTATCCATTGGCTACTTGAAATCTGTTTACTTTGCGTGTAAAATGATAATTACCAGTTACTTGTCCTGTTATGCCCTATTTTTAGAGGACCGTCTTTAACTTGGCTTCCTTCCAATTTTCCCCTACCCCACGCCACTGCATCCAACCTTCTCTTGCAGACGATACATCTGAGTTTTACTCTATCACCATGAGTAAAAGACCCTCTGCAAGAGAAACTGTTGTACTTTAATAACGCTTGAATGGTAGTTTAGCTGAAACGAGATCTAGTCGAGTCCAGTCTGGATCCAGTGGCGGACTTAGCAATTTGGGGGCCCAAGGCGAACTTAGCTAGGGGGCCCTTCAAATCCGTTCTTTTAACACAAAGGGACCTGTCAATACTTGCACTAAATAAAGAGTAGAATGTGAGAAATAAGTTTCAGATATTACACCAGTGTATGTCAAAACGCCAAATATTTATTCTGTCTAAAAATCTCACCAGACAAGCGCTCGTGCGTGTGTGTGTGTGTGTGTGTGTGAGAGAGTGAATGAGTGAGAGAGTGAGACTGTGCGTGAAGTGTGAGTGAGATTGCAATTACAAAATTAACAATTATAATATAACAAAAGCAATTGCAAAACAATGTATGCAAACAGTCATACAACAGTAGTATACAAAGTGTTTACGAGAGGAAGGGATTGAGATGGGGATAAAGTGAGGGTTTGCAAAGATTAATTATGTTGTCGTGTGTCTGTTTGTGTGTGTGTGTGTGTGTGTGTGTGTGTGTGAGAGTGAGAAAAAGAGAAAAGTATACTAAATGAGTCCCATTTTGACACTCACTACACTTGAAGCTCACTGATGTGTAACTTATAGTTAGCTGTGTGTGTGTGTGTGTGTGTGCGTGTGTGTGTGTGTGTGCGTGTGTGTGTGTGCGTGTGTGTGGTGGGTGTGGTGGGTGTCGTTCACGGATGTGTCCTGTATGATCTGGCCATGTGCACATACAGGAACAGACCTGGGATACATCTGCATCTCTACTGCTGCTGGGAGCTGACTCTGGAAGGATGAGTTCTGTAGTGTAGTGTAGTGATGAGTAGTGTATTGTAGTGATGAGTAGTGTATTGTAGTGATGAGTAGTGTATTGTAGTGATGAGTAGTGTATTGTAGTGATGAGTAGTGTAGTGTAGTGATGAGTAGTGTCGTATAGTGATGAGTAGTGTAGTGATGAGTAGTGTATTGTAGTGATGAGTAGTGTAGTGATGAGTAGTGTCGTATAGTGATGAGTAGTGTAGTGATGAGTAGTGTATTGTAGTGATGTAGCGACGTGTCCTCACTGCGTTTGTTACTTTCCTGTATTGTCAGAGCGTCACCAGCCAGGTTATTAAACATTTCTATGGCGCAAAACAGGAGAAGACCAAACATTGTATGATGAGTAGTGTAGTGATGAGTAGTGTAGTGATGAGTAGTGTATTGTAGTGATGAGTAGTGTAGTGATGAGTAGTGTCGTATAGTGATGAGTAGTGTAGTGATGAGTAGTGTATTGTAGTGATGAGTAGTGTAGTGATGAGTAGTGTCGTATAGTGATGAGTAGTGTAGTGATGAGTAGTGTATTGTAGTGATGAGTAGTGTAACATAGCGACGTGTCCTCACTGCGTTTGTTACTTTCCTGTATTGTCAGAGCGTCACCAGCCAGGTTATTAAACATTTCTATGGCGCAAAACAGGAGAAGACCAAACATGTGTCATGCATCCTGTATCTGTGTATGAGCACTTGACTTAGGCTACATGGCTACATGTTAATCATACATGTTTTGAATCATTTATGTTTAATCTCCTAGTGTGTGGCTTGTGGAGGGTTTGTATGGCTTTCAAATATGTATGTATTGTTTGTTGGCATGACGATGGAATCACAAGAGAGGAAGAGACACACATTCAGACACAACTTGAGTTCAGAGGATGTCGTGCGTGTGTGTGTGTGTGTGTGTGTGTGTGTGTGTGTGTGTGTGTGTGTGTGTGTGTGTGTGTGTGTGTGTGTGTGTGTGTGTTGTGTGTGTGTGGTGGCTTGGTTTAAGCAGCCTCACCTGGCCCGTCAGGCTGATTAGAGGCTGGGGCTGCTGGGTGAGGCTGCACACCTGTGGTGCATTGGCTAGTCAAGGCACCACAGGATCAACCAGCCAACCCCACACTCACGCATGTTCCAGCTGCTCTGCCTGGAAAAATGTACCAACTCCAAAATAAACTGCTTTAAACATCAGCCTGTGTCCTGTGAGCGTCAGAGGAGACCCAGCAGAGCCATTTAGGTGGCATGTGGCAAAAGCAACTGCCGCATGCATATGACCATATAAGAGACACACACACACTTCCGTCAGTTATCGCGTAACCACGTGCACGCCAACACATTGAAGTAACGCATCATTCTGGTCGACTATTGTTGACCAGCAGCTGAGTGCTCTCATAACAGCATCCTGATCATCTATAGAGCCACTATCCACCCTGGACTTACCTGCTGGTACACGTGTGTGTCTGTGTGTGTGTGTGTGTGTGTGTGTGTGTGTGTGTGTGTGTGTGTGTGTGTGTGTGTGGCAGCCGGCCACCGAGGAGCATAAGAGGAGAGCTATGGACACATTATGAGGGACTGACATTCCCACTTCGGCTCCTAGAGGGAGCCCGTGAGACACGGGCGCCGAGACCGGCATTCACACTTCGGCCCCTAGAGGGAGCCACTGAGACACAGCCGCCTAGACTGGCAATTAGCCGTATTGGAATTGCCTGCGCCTCGTTAGAAGAACTCCGCGGCAGCCAATCAGGACCTTGCCTTCAGGACATAAATAGGAGAGGACCTGGGTGGTGGAGAGAGTCGAGGAGAGTGTGGTGGAAGTGGAAGAGGTCGACATCAGATTGGAAGAAGTGGACGTGGAAGTGGAAAGGGAAGTGGAAGTGATTGAGTGGATATAGAAGATTGCTGTGTGCCCGGGTTGGATGAGTAGAAGGAGAAGTTGGCTGTGCCTTGACCTTTGAACGTCTCAGAACCCGTCTTCGTGTATCAACCCTCGCCTGCCTGTCTACCCAAACCCAAGCCCAACCCTGATCTGTATGAGACTTCTTCCCGGTGTACCAGACCCTGCTTATGGACTACGACGACGACTATGTGGATTATGGACTTGGCACTGCTATTAACCCTACACCTTCCCTCCCCATTACAGTCGATAAAAGTTGTATTTCACTGAATCCTGGTGTGGAACTCGAATTCATTATTTTCAGTCTCCTGAGTGTGTCACATATGGTGGAGAATGCGGGCAAGGAATTCTGACTGAAAAGAATACCACACCAAACAGAATGGATATGGAGGCACTGTTCACTCACTTTATTCAGAGCAACCAGGATGGCGTTCCCCCCGTCGCTACCAGCGGCAAGAAGAAATCTGCCAAGAAGCAGAAGGCTGAGTCTGCTGCCAGGGCTGACCCACAGGTCCAGGAGAGAGAGGCTCATCACTCTGCAGGAGGAGGCCTCTGTCCATTGCCAAGGACAAAGTGAAGCAGCTCAGCCAGGAGCTGCAGGTGGAGAGAAGGCGGGCCAGGTGGAGGCCATGATGAAGGAGCTGGGAGGCATGCAGGCTAAACCCAGAGGGGATACCAGGAGATGCAGGCCATGCAGAAGGAGCAGGAAGGCATGCAGATCAAGATGAGGGAGCAGCTGGAGGGCCAGATCAGTCGGCTGCAGCAGGAGAATAGCATCCTGAGAGACGCCTTCAGCTCCGCGGCCAACCAGATGGAGAGCATGCACTCTGCAGAGCTGAAGAAGGTGCGCTCTGAGTACTCGGGGCTGCGGGAGCAGCTGGATGCTGAGCAGAAGTGTAGCCGTGAGCTGCAGCAGGCCTGGGAGCAGAGCCAGCAGGCCCAAAGCGTGCTGCAGGAGGACTGCTACGGCAAGGAGACCGAGGTGTCGGTGCTGCGGCAGGACCTCAAGATGCAGGAGGAGAAGCTTGTCCTGGCCCAGGAGGAGCTGGCGGCCAAGGGGACCCATCAGACGGGCCTGGAGAGCCAGATCAAAGACCTGGGGCAGTGCCGGGCCTCTCTGGAGCAGAAGCTGGCCGCACGAAGCCAGCGGCTCCAGCATCAGGACCAGACCCTGCAGGAGCTGCAGAGACAACAGTGTGTCTCTACGGAGGAGCTGGGGAAAGAGAGGAGTCGGGGGGAGGAGCTGGTGAAGGCCCAGAGTGCGTTGGAAGGCACCAGCTCCAGGTTGACCTCCGAACTCAAAGTGTTGACCGTGAAAAGCCAGAAGGAGCTGGCTGGCCTGCAGGAGGCCCAGCAGCGGTTAATCCAGCAGAAACTGGAGGTACAGGGCCAGCTGGAGGCAGCGCAGGCTGGCCTGCAGCAGGAGCAGTGGGAGCACCAGGCCACCCTGGATGCTGTAGCCCAGTGAGAAGAGCAGGCCCTGGGACAGGCCAAAGAGCTCCAGGCCCAGCTGGCGGCTGAGCAGGGCCAGAGGCGGGACGAGGCGGCCGAGGCCCGGGCGCAGGCGAAGCGGACGGACGCAGCACGTAGTCGCCTGGAGAAGCTCAACACGGAGCTGATGGCGCAGGCGGACGTGCACCACAAGCAAGCGGAGCAGAAGGATGCCGGCCAAGGAGAAGCCCTTGTCGAGAAGGTTGCGGTCTCGGCGGAGCCTTCACAGGCCGGGTCAGGAGAGGGTGCGGTGCCGGTGACCCAACCACCAGAGGCGCGGTGGAACCGAGAGGAAGAGGTGCAGGTGAGCCAAGACGAGATGCTGCAGACGAACCTGGAGGAGGTGCCGCAGATGAACCGAGAGGAGGTGCAGGTGAGCCGAGACAAGATGCTGCAGACGAACCGGGAGGAGGTGCCGCAGAT
>PIJE02000451.1:278106-280606 GCA_002895965.2 Coryphaenoides rupestris | reverse complement strand
GAGAGAGAGAGAGAGAGAGAGAGAGAGAGAGAGAGAGAGAGAGAGAGAGAGAGAGAGAGAGGTCACTTTGTCACATATATGAGTTTATGTGTGTGTTTATGTGTGTGTTTATGTGTGTTTGTGTGCGTGTGTGTGTGCGTGTGTGTGTGCGTGTGTGCGTGCGTGTGTGTTTACTGACCCCTTTGCAGATGGCGACGGCCTCCTTGGACATGGACTTGGGGTAGGAGACGTGATGCTCCATGATGGACTGGAACAGCTCGTCCTCATCCTCCCCATCGAACGGAGGCTGAGGAGGGAGTGAGGTGGAGAGAAGAGGAGGAGAGAGGAGAGGAGAGGAGAGGAGGAAAGAGGAGGAGATGAGTTATGAGGAGAGAGGAGAGGAGGAGAGAAGGAGAGGGAGTGGAGAGAAGAAGAGATGAGGAGAGTCGCGGGGAGATTAAATAAACTCATTTTTACTGATACTCTTTTAAATTCTGAATCCCAATGAAAGCAAAACTCATTATGGGATATAATGAATAGATAACATTTTAATATAATAGCGTCAAATAGCTGTGGCCTTTTGACATTACGACAACAGCCCTCCACTTTAAGATAAACAATAACGGATATGCACCGGGAGCTGGGCTTTACAAATGCTAATAAACTGACTTGACATGAATTTGACCACCCTTTTCAATTACAGATGGCAGAGTTTTATTTAATGAATCTTTATTCATAGATTAACTACTGAAAACAAAATGCTTTCATCTCTCTCTCTCTCTCTCTCTCTCTCTCTCTCTCTCTCTCTCTCTCTCTCTCCTCACACTATAGCACACATACACACACATCTCCCCCCCCCCCCACACACACACACACACACACCTGTCCGGCCAGCATCTCATACAGCAGTACACCAAAGGCCCACCAGTCCACAGACCTGCCGTAGGGTTGGTAGGCTATGATCTAAAACACAGGAGGCAGAAGCAATGTTCATAAAATGTTATAAATAAACAGCAGAGCAAACAAACCCCAAACGTTGGCGTGGCGTGACCGCACACCGACGACATCTTCCATCATAACGTGTGTTCCATTTAGCCCTGGACCTAGCCCCAGCATGGGTAATAGTTGCCATGGTCACACCTTTGTGTACACCCTTTTGTCACCTATCACATATACTGTAGTTATGCATCATACTTTTGTACTTTACTTTTACATTTACTAAAACTGACAATATTCGCTCTATATTTTTTTTTTTTTATATTGTTGTTATTTTGTATTTTGTTTGTTTGAATTCTAATGAATTGAAATGGAAGTGTTTCACTAAATCATTGTGTTTACATCTGAGGTAACAGTGGTATTGCTGCTAATGGACCCCCTCTCAGTTACTGTTTTCTTGGCCCCTTTCACCAGCACAAAACATTTTGGTGAGAGGAAAAAATGAAAAGTAATGTATGTTCTTTGGTGTAAACATGAACACTATGTTCCAGGCGGCAGAAGCTCAGGAGGTAGGAGTGGTTGTCTGGCAACAGGAAGGTTGCTGGTTCAATCCCTGAGCTCCGCCTAGCTAAGTGTCGAGGTGTCCCTGAGCAACACGAACTGCTCCTGACGTGTTGGTTGTTACCTTGCATGGTTGGCGCCACTGTCGGTGTACGGATGGCGGAATGTCAGGCAACGGTGAAGCGTTTTGGATAAAAGCATTATATAAATGCAATCCATTTATGTTCCAGTGTGAAATATGGCCTTGTGCTTCACTTAATATTTGTGGCATTCATTGGATAGATGTACAGAACTTGGGCTATATGTTAGTATTCAGATTCAGCACATTTTATTAAGCTGCATTTCTTCTTCAATTGTTCAGAGCCAATATTACAGCGCACAAGATACATTTTTAGAAATGTTCCAAGTGCCCCCTGCAATCCTTCAAAGTACTCGTGCTGTGTACCTCGGGTGCGATGTAGTCTGGTGTACCGCAGAAGGTCTTGGTGGTGACACCATCCAGCATGTTCTCTTTACACATGCCAAAGTCTGCGATCTTGATGTGGCCCTCAGCATCCAGCATCACGTTGTCCAGCTTCAGGTCCCTGGGAGAGGCCCACCTTAAAGGGCTAACAACACATTTAAGGCTAGCTGGTAGGCCACCTAAGGGTACACAATTTAAAAGGTTGCTTGAGGCACACACTTAAAGGTGCTGTAGACAGTACACACTTAAAGGTGCTGTAGACAGTACACACTTAAAGGTGCTGTAGACAGTACACATTTAAAGGTGCCGTAGACAGCACACACTTAAAGGTGCCGTAGACAGCACACACTTAAAGGTGCCGTAGACAGTACACACTTAGGTGCTGTAGACAGTACACACTTAAAGGTGCTGTAGACAGTACACATTTAAAGGTGCTGTAGACAGTACACACTTAAAGGTGCTGTAGACAGTACACATTTAAAGGTGCTTGAGGCACCACACACTTAAAGGTGCTTGAGGCACCACACACTTAAAGGTGCTGTAGCAGTGCTTGAGGCAGCA
>PIJE02000451.1:270249-277476 GCA_002895965.2 Coryphaenoides rupestris | reverse complement strand
ATCCAGATGAACGCCGAACTGATATTTGCATCTGAGGGCGACGTCCAGTGACGGTGCACACCAGTTGTTAGCAGAGTCAACCTGCAGAATGGTAACACACACACACACACACACACACACACACACACACACACACACACACACACACACACACACACACACACAATGATCAACAGTAATTAAAGAACATTAAATAACAAGACACAAAAAAAGGGTAAAGGAAAATATTATCCATCCATGTGCTCACACGTACAAACCTTTGGATGTTGTGCGTGTGTGTGTGTGTGTGTGTGTGTGTGTGTGTATGTGTGTGTTTGCAGGTGTGTATATGCGTATATGAAAAGGTTAGTGCTGTCTTCTCAAGGCAAGAGAGCAGCTGATGCGATCACCAGGAGGAGCTACGCCCACCACAAACACCAGTGTGTGTGTGTGTGTGTGTGGGTGTGTTTATGTGTGTGTGTGTGTGTGTGTGTGTGTGTGTGTGTGTGTGTGTGTGTGGCAGTGTGTGTGTGTATGGCAGTGTGTGTGTGGCAGTGTATAGGAAGCAAGCAGTCTTCAACAAGTGTTGTGGGGAACAAGATATCAGTGTGTATGTGGATGTGTGTATTGCATCTCAGAACTTGATAAACTGGGGGTCAACACTTGGAACTCATTCTCATGTTCAAGTTGACACTGTTTCTCAAGTCAAACTTCTGGTTTGAGTAATTCCATGGGGGGCATATGCTTATAGTACTGGTAGTAGTACTCACACAGCGTGAGGGGTATGTTTATAGTACTGGTAGTAGTACTCACACAGTGTGAGGGGTATGTTTATAGTATTGGTAGTAGTACTCACAGTGTGAGACGTGTGTTTATTGTACTGGTAGTAGTACTCACACAGCGTGAGGGGTATGTTTATAGTACTGGTAGTAGTACTCACACAGTGTGAGGTGTATGTTTATAGTACTGGTAGTAGTACTCACACGGCGTGAGGTGTATGTTTATAGTACTGGTAGTAGTACTCACACAGCGTGAGGTGTATGTTTATAGTACTGGTAGTAGTACTCACACGGCGTGAGGCTCTTTGAACTTGCCCACTTGCTGGATCTGGTACATCAGGTCTCCACCGTTGATGTACTCCATGACAAAGTAGAGGCGGTCCTGCGGAGAGAGGAGGAGAGGAGGAGAGAGGAGGAGAGAGGAGAGGAGGAGAGAGAAGGAGAGAGAAGGATAGAGGCAGGAGGAGATAGGAAGAAATTAGAGGAGAGAGACGAGAGAGGGAGGAGGAGAGAGGAGGAGAGGAGAGAGGAGAGAGGAGGAGGAAAGTGGAGAGGAAGAGAGATGAGGAGAGATGAGGAGTGAGGAGAAGAAAAGGGGAGAGGAAGAGGAGGAGGCAAGGAAAGAGGAGGAGAGATTCAGAGGGGGAGGAGACAAGGAGAGAGGAAGAGACAAGGTGAGAGGAAGGGGAAGAGATACAAAGAGAGAGGAAGAGGAGGAGGAGACAAGGAGAGAAGGAGAGAGATGAAGTGAGTAGAGAGCCAAGGAGAGATGATGAAGAGGGGGAGCAGACAAGGACAGAGAAAGAGGAGAGACAAGGAGAAAGGACGAGGAGGAGGAGGAGGAGGAGGAGGAGAGACCGGGAGAGAGTGAGACAGGTCAGTGTGTTTAGAGAAACCCAGCGACAGGCCTCTCTGAGACTTGTCCTCTCCCAAGTGGTGTGTGTGTGTGTGTGTGTGTGTGTGTGTGTGTGTTGTGTGTGTGTGTGTGTGTGTGTGTGTGTGTGTGTGTGTGTGTGTGTGTGTGTGTGTGGTGTGCGTGTGTGTGTGTGTGTGTGTGTGTGTGTGTGTGTGTGCGTGCGTTTCTGTGTTTGCACACGAGTGCGACTGCATGTGTGAAGAGTGTGACTGCATGTGTGAATATGTACTCTGTGTGTGTCCACGTGCATCTCTATTTACGTTGTTGTCTATTCTACGATGATTAGAATTTGATTTGAACAAGAACAACATTGTGACAGCGCCAGTGTTATGTAGGTAACCCGGCGTGTTGGTATGCTGGTCACGTCTCCGCTGACATACTATAGAGGAGGAGGAAGAGGAGGAAGAGGAGGGGGTCGGGGAGAGGAGGGGGGGGGCGCTTGTTGTTTAGGCCATTTAGACAATTAAGGTCTGCTGTCGGCTGACTCTGGCCCGTCTGCGGCCGCTCCGGGTGGCTGCTGTGTATCCCATCGCACAAATCAAAAGGTCGTCTGTGTGAAGGCGTGAAAGTCAAAAATGGTTTATAACAAGCTGCTTGTGCACGTGCATGGGTGTGTGTGTGTATCTGTCTGTGCATGGTGGTTGTGTGTGTCGTGTGTTGTGTGTTGTGTGTGTGTGTGTGTGTGTGTGTTGTGTGTGTGTGTGTGTTTGTGTGTGTGTGTGTTATGTGTGTGTGTGTTGTGTGTTGTGTTGTGTGTATGTGTGTGTATGTGTGTGTGTGTGTGTTGTGTGTGTGTGTTGGTATGTGTGTGTATGTGTGGCAATACGGCCCGTTGCGTTGTTTAATCCGGCCCGTCGGGCATTTACATTAACAACAGTCCTATAATACATTTTAATTTGTAGTATTCATTTCGCAATTTTTTTTCCTGCAATTGATTCCTTAATTGGTTCCACTAGATCAGAGGACACTAATATGCGGACCGCGGTCCGGGTCCAGACCCAGACGCCGTCCTATCCGGACCCGGACCTAATAACCAATAAATGATTGAGTATTATACAATTTAGTTGTCGCGTTTCTATTTTAACCGGCGCATCTTTTCTAGCCTTTACGGCACTGGCTTAGCGAGCCATCAGGTCACGTCACGTGATGCTACTCAGCCAATCAGATCGTTGCAGTCAGTGAGCGACCAGAAACAAACATACACGCGGAGACACAAGACGAGACGAAAAGAGAGAAACAGTCGGAGTATCGTGCACTTTAAAAAGAGAAAGGTAATCAGTGAGAACAGAGCCTTTAATGAAGATTGGACAGACGTGTTCATGTTTATTCTTCCCACGGACAGTTCAAAACCTGTATGTCTCATCTGTCCCAAGACTGTGGCTATTATTAAAAGCGGTAATGTGAAGCCACTATGAGACAAAACAGTGTTTTCACCAAACATACCTGGGCGCAGAAAATAAATGATTTGAGAGCCCAGTATGATCAATCCACCAGAATCCTAACACATTCATTCACTGCCCAACAACGTGCTGATGAATGTTCCCTTAAAGTTGCTTTGATTTTGGGTCAACATAAAAAAACCATTGACAGACGGAGGGGTTGTTAAGGAGTGCATGAGTGCAGTAGCTGAAACCTTATTTGAGGGGAAACAAAAAGAAGAGTTTTGTGCTAAAATCAAGGAAATAGCTATATCAACATTATCAGCCACAAAGAAAAGGGAAATATGAAGCCAGGATGTGCTCAGCTGGATGAAGCCATTCATAAAGCACCATGCATAGGTTTAGATGAGTCCACTGATGTGTCTGACGATGCTCAGCTGTTAGTTCATGTAAGGTTCTTCAATGAGGAGAATAAAGAAAATAAAATGTATTTATTATTAGAGCACATAATATTTATAATCCCTCTGGTTCAATAAATATTGTTATATTATTGAATTGTACTTCATTTATTTGATGTAACTACATAGTGGCAGCCTATAGATGTTGATATGGTTACTAGGCTCCTTCAATATACAGTATATGGGATCATAACGCAAGTTAGACATTATGATCCTCATCTACTAATGACCCGTCTGTTCAGTTTTAAAACCAAATGTGGCCCTTGAGCCAAAAAGTTTGCCCACCCCTGATATAGGGGGTGCCACTAGAATAGAACAGGAAGCGCGAGCCTCCACATGAAGATGTTTCCAGTCACTCTCGTTCAAACCAAAAGACAGAAGATATGGTGGAGTGAGTGAGTGTGTGTGTGTGTGTGTGTGTGTGTGTGTGTGTGTGTGTGTGTGTGTGTGTGTGTGTGTGTGTGTGTGTGTGTGTGTGTGTGTGTGTGTGTGTGTGTGTGTGTGTGTGTGTATTCAGTGGCTGGTTTAAGCAGCCTCACCTGGCCCCAGTTTGATGGTTGATTAGACCCTGGGGCTGCTGGGTGAGGTCATGCACACCTATGGCGCATCAGAGTAAACAAGGCACACAGCTTAAACCAGCCATCACACACACACACACACACACACACACACACACACACACACACACACACACACACACTCCCAAACAGAAGGCAGCTGCCTCCTGCCTTGCTGTCTAGTGAGGCAGTATCATTTGGGCCAGCAGTGTTTTTGTAAAAAGTGACCTGTAAAGGAGTCTGGATTGAGACGGACTTCCAAAGATGCGTCACAACGTCACCAAAATACACGGACATCTGTCAATTGCTACCACCTGTTGGTCATTCAGACAAACTGCCTTTTTTATGATACGATATTATGTAACGTTTCCTCGGTAAGTCATTGGTACACTAACTCAGGGCTGTTGCTCGCCATTGTTGTTCTTGTTGTCCGAGCCGTGTAGCTGGCGTACAGGATTGTGGGATATCTTGAGAGCGACGAGGGGGTATGTCGCCTACAAAACTCTGAGTCTCGTCGGAGGAGGAGGAGGAGGAGGCACCTCAACAAAAGCAGCACTTTTGGAAATATTCGATTGAGACGTGACGATGCCTCCCTGCCACCGAATACTGCCTGAATAGGAAGCGTTTTAACCGCTTGGGACACAGTCTCAGAAAAATGAAGTGGTTTCCAATCATCCACCATGTGTCTTAGTATTGGAGGAGCCAGGAAAAAGCCACCATATGTTTTGGATATCAATGTAGGAGCTTAAAAGAAGCCTCTATCAGGGCTGGATTACATTACATTTTCTTTGCGTCTAACTTGGGTAGATTTTGCGCCCGGACTCATGCAATAATGAACAACAAAGCGCTTAAAATATGAGTTCCCTGGTAGCATTGGGACCTAATAAAATCAAATACAAAAAATATGCTAATGAATAGCAATGTTTTTGATGGCAACTGTTTTAATTCATTTTATTGAGTAATTATTTCAACCAATATTGATGTTTGTGTTCTTGTTGTCGAGTACTTGTTTTGCCTATTTGTCATTTCGGCAGCATTGAAAATTGATTTCCCGAGAACTAAATAAAGGTTTGATATGATACGTGGCGGGTAGCAAGGAGCTAACTGCTACACATACCTTTTGGAGGGGGAGTCGATAAGTATGTGTGTGTGTGTGTGTGTGTGTGTGTGTGTGTGTGTGTGTGTGTATGTGTCTGTGTGTGTGTGTGTGTGGGGGGGGTGGGTGGGGCCTACCATGGTCTGGAAGCAGGAGTGCAGGTGGGTGAGGAAGGGCGGCTTGCCGGACAGTGCCAGCACCCTCTTTTCCACCATGGTGCACTCCACGTCATCGTCCTGGATCACCACATCCTTCTTCAGGATCTTGATGGCGTACAGGTCCTCTGTGCCCTTCCGCTCGGCCAGCATCACCTGGGCGTGGCGGGGCAGGGGGGGTCAGTGCACCAGTATAGACACAACTAGTCAAGTAAAGAAACATACACATCCACTATGCTGATGCTGTGACAGACATAAATGAAAACCGACCAAACGTTACAAACACAGGAACAGGAAGTTACTTTACGCTGCAACGGACAATGTGTGAAAAGGGTCTATTAACTCATTGTGAAAAGTCGCAATTCATTTATTTAAAATATATATATATATAATAATCATAAAAACATAAATAAATCAAATTTCCCATTACAAACTGCTAAAACTCAGCAATTGCTGTATTATTATCATTTTACGTCGGAGCCACAGAATATTTACTGAGTCAATAATCTGTAATTCCCAATGAATAATTGCAATCTCAATATTTGGCACAATAATCTGTCACCTTTCACCTGTAGGCCAGGTGAAAGGCGCTGGCAAAAACGTTCAAATGATTGGACCAATCAGGGCTCGGGGGAGGGGCTTTCAGCACATGACAAAGAAAGGAGCACCCAAAGAAAGGTGTAGCAATCGACCGAGCAGTGGAACATGTTTTATATTAAATGGGATTAGTAAAATAATTCCATCTCCTATCTTGTATGTATCTATGTTTTGTAATGTACATACAGTATATACACATATGTAGACATATTGTGTCATACAATATACTTCTATCTCCGCCAACACAAATTGCGATTACCCACAGTTTAGTAAATGTTTGTAACCATGGTTCCTCCAATCCTGTCGCATTATAATCCTTTGTTCCACACACATACATCGTGTGTGTGTGTGTGTGTGTGTGTGTGTGTGCGTGTGTGTGTGTGTGTCTGCACGCATGTGTGTGCGTGTGTGTGTTTGACAGTTTGCATCACGTAGAGGGTGGAAAGAATCTAATAGTTCCAGCATAAATGAGTTGATTCCACAGTGTGTGGAATCACATTTTATCAGACAATCCTACATCCCAACCATGTACATGCAAACCGGAGCTCGGGAAGTTTGTCAAAGTCAAAACCACACCACAGTGACTGTTTCCTCGATTTGACAAATTCCTAAAAACGAGTCAGTAAATATAGTTAGTAAAATATTAAATAGTAGATAAATAAAAAAAGCATGAAAAAAACTAAACTGAAGCTTTGCTGTAAGTAGCATCCTCAAACATAATGCAATATTATAATCTCTGATTCCAGAAGTTCGATAATGCTACTGCCGAACTTCTGGTGGGGAAGACGACGGATGCTGTACGAGGGGTGGAGTCGCGCAAGGTTTCCTGTTTTGTTACGGAGATATTCGTCCAGAGTCTGAGAAAGTTAAATGAAAATCGCAAGATGCAGATTTCATCATGCAATTTGAACTACTGTATTGCTACAGTGGCCAGTCTACTGCACGGGTTTGATTATAAACCTTTGCAGACACATTGTCTAAGGACGTTTTATCTTGTCTTTATCTTTATCTACGGGTGGTTTAGTTCAGTTTATCAGTGTTCACCGGGTTTGTGTTCGTTGCTGGCCATGGAGGATACGGACATCAGACTTCAGACAAATCTAAAATGTGGTTCATGAGACAAGCGCTATTATAGCCACAGTTAAGTAATTGCACACATGAACGTGCTTCATAGCAACAGAGGCCTTGATATAGAGGCTTGCTATGCTGTTGTTTTCTGCCATGGAAGAGAGGAAAACCCATCCATCTTTTTCATTCATTCATTCTCTTTATGTTGTTTAGGAAAATATGTTGTTGTACTGTTATTATAAG
>PIJE02000451.1:265249-267749 GCA_002895965.2 Coryphaenoides rupestris | reverse complement strand
CGTATTACTCTGCCTGAGACACTCTATAATGCGGACCCATATGATTGGATTGCCTTGTGTTCCTGCCAGGGTTTTCTATATGAAACGTTATCACCAAAGGGACTTGGTTTGAATTGTTGCAAAGGAGAATGCTTCAAGAGGATCCGGAGCACCACCCACACCACCCGATCCAACACTAAATATGACCGCACCGTTTTTCGTGATGAAGAAGAAGGAAAATCTATATTTCTTGGCACGCAAATATACTGTAAAGAGATCTGCATATTTCTCCTCAGAGAGAGGTCCTGGTCCAAGTGAACTTGAATCAAATCCTCTCCCCTCATATCCCCTCGGGTCTTGTACTTCTGGATCACAAGGTTGAAGTGGCTGCACATTTGCCTCGTGAGACCATCCAAATATTTAGCGTTTGGCAATGAATGTCAGTCTGGCCTTGGCCGGCCAGCAATTGATTTCCACATAGGGGGCTCGGCCTTGTTGTTCAAAAAGCTCCGGCCAATCAGATTACATAGAATAACTAAGCAATGCTCTTGCTCTCTTTTCTCTTGCCATATCCTGTTTGAAGTAAAAAAACATATTATCCGCTGACAAAAGCCTTCCCATGCAATCTTGTGTTGTCACAAACATAGAATACTCATTAGCTTGGCCTTCATTTAATAGGCCACGCCCACGACTCATGCCAGGAACAGTCCCCAATGGCTTGTCTACCAGCATGGCTTCTACTACTTTCTGAGGTAGACCTTGAATTACTTGATGCTGCTAAAGAAAGGAGAATAGATAATGCTGTCGTTGACTCGCATATCAAATATAGATATGATAGATTCCTTTATGTGTTTTTACAGACAGCATTTGTTGTACCAGAATTTAATTTGGAAATTAACAAAAACGAGTCAGCAGTAATCTGTCTGTATAGACAGGGGAGATGAGGGCCATGTGCCTCCAGGTACAGCGGGGAGAGGGAGTTACCTACTTTGGTATGTTCAGTATTTGAGTCTACAGTCCCATATGACTCCTGGATGAAATTTGACAATCGCTGTTCAGAATCCAGAGGATAGGAATAGTAGTTACATAAATGGGTTCCAAGTGCATTCAGGAAATGAAAAAGCTGATAAATGTGCAAAAGATGCAACCAAAGGAGATCAGGTTGAGGTAAACATAGACTTGAATAAAGCAGAAGCTAAAAATCTAACGCTAACGCCAATTAAGCTATCATGAGGGAAAATCTGTTCGAAAGCAAGCAAAAGTGTTTGTCTTGTTGTTGAGTGATTGATAGCCAATCTCTGTTTGCTGTGATGGACTAATTGTCAGCCATGTGGACCATGTTGGAAATATCTCATTACGTTTTTTTCTTGGTCCTTTCTGGCACATTATAGAACATGTGCAAATCCCCCCTGTACTTACTCCCAATATATAATATATAATAGTGTACTATACAGAATTAACGATGCAGGGACTATCAAATCAGTACAAGTAAGCCAAATTGAATACAGCCACTGCCTTGTGTGGACATGGCAGGGATGATTGTGATGATAATCATTTGTTATTGGCAAGGCAAGGCAAGATTATTTATACAGCACCATTCAAACACATAGCTAACGTAGTAGTGTTTACAACGGAAGAATGGATTCATGAATTAAAAAACTAAAAGCTGTGGCAAACAGAAATGTTGTGAGCCCTGATTTATAGAAGAATAATGTGTTCCGGCAGACCTCACATGTTCTGGAAGTTTGTTCCAGAGCTGTGGTGCATAAAGTCAAAGCTCTCTAATGGATCTTTTAGAGAGACCCCGCTCCGAGTGCATAACTACACCAGGATTTTGGATAGATTTTGATAGAGATTCAATATAAGCATTTACTTAAACTCTTTAAAATGTTCACCAAAAATAATTATTTCAGTTTATTCATCGGGAGGAAATTGTGGCTCATCCAGGCATGATTTGCTCAATACACTTGATTTCCTGAATCATAGTAACCTGTTGACAAAGAAATTTACATTTGAATATCATCTGCATATAGTTGTGGGCTATATTGTTGTTTTAAAAATGTGGAAAAGTGGGAGCATATAAAGTTTGAACAGAAGCAGCCCCAGAATTGATCCTTGGAGAACCCCACATGTCATTATTGTTCGCTCAGATATGCAGTTACCAACAGACACAAAATAGTCTTTTAGATAGGATGATTTGAACCAATTTAGTGCTGTACCAGACAGCCCAGTGCCCAATATGATATGAGCCACTGTATCATACAACTGAGATTTTTCAGTTTTGATGTGAATGTCATTTAAAACCTTGATAAAAGCCGACTCTGTGAAAGTGCCGTGATTGGTCGGAATCCAGACTGAAAAATCTCCAAAATATTGTTTGGTGCCAGAAATGCGTTGAGTTGTAGGAACAACTTTTTCAATGAACAAATGATGATGATGTTGGGGTGGAAGGTGGAGTTCAGGGGATCGGGAGAGAGAATGTGGTGGAGATGGAGTGAGGAGAATGGGAGAGGACAGGGGG